>JAPFFP010043748.1:0-12964 GCA_026153255.1 Solanum medicagineum
TACACAACAAATCCCTCTAGCCCTTCCGGTAGTGACAATATAGGAGCGGACACAAGCTTATCTTTCAATGTTTGGAAACTCCTTTCACACTCATCGGACCACACAAATTTGGATTTCTTTTGATTCAACTTTGTCATGGGAGAGACAATAGAAGAAAACCCACTCACAAACCTCTGATAGTAACCCATTAAGCCTAAGAAGCTCCTAATATCCGATGGGATCAATGGTTTAGGCTAATTCCTAATCACATCAATCTTTTTAGGATCCACTTTAATACCATCCCCCGACACCACATGACCTAGAAAGGCAACTTCTTTCAGCCAAAATTCACACTTCTCATATTTAGTATACAACTTCTTTTCCCCCAATTTTTGCAACACTACCCTCAAGTGGCCCACATGCTCCTCCTCACTATGAGAATAGATCAAAATATCATCAATGAATACCACAAAAAATGAATCAAGGTAGGGTTTGAAGACCCTATTCATAAGGTCCACGAAGATAGCCAGTGCATTGATCAATCCAAAAGACGTCACAACAAACTCAAAATGCCCATACATAGTCCAGAAGGCAATCTTAGGACTATTACACTCCCTCAGCTTCACTTGATGGTACCCGGACCGAAGATCAATATTAGAGAAGTGGTTATCCCCTTGCAATTGGTCAAACAAATCATCAATCCTTGGAAGAGGATAAACTATTCTTGATGGTGACCCTATTAAGTTGCCGGTAGTCAATACACATTCTAAGAGACCCATCCTTCTTTTTCAAAAACAACATCAGTGCACCCCAAGGTGATTGGCTAGGCCTAATAAAACCCTTCTCCAATAAGTCTCTCAATTGCTCCTTCAACTTTTTTTACACTACCGGTGCCGTACGATAAGGGGGAATACAAATGGGCTAAGTATCGAGGAGGAGGTCTATACCAAAATCTATCCCTTCTGGAGGAACACCAGAAAGGTCATTTAGAAAGAAATCAAGAAACTCATTCATAACCAGAATCGACTCTATGGGAAGGACTTTAGACTCCACATCCCTAACCCTTACAAGATGATAAAGACACCTCTTAGAAATCAACTTGTGGGCTTTAATGCAAGAGATGAATCTATCCTTGACCACCACATCATGACTCTGCCACTCAAGGACAGGTTCATTTGGGAATTAAAATTTGACCCTAGGGGTTCTACAATTAATAGAAGCATAGTATGTATGCAACAAATCCAATGCATGAATGATATCAAAATCAACCATATCCAACTCAACAAGATCACAAGGCAATATTTTATGCAAGATGGAAACAAGACAATTTCTATAGACTTTCCTCGCAATAATAGATGTACCAATAGGAGTAGACACCTCATATGAGTCACACAGCAATTCAAGCTCAACATGAACCGTTTTGGCAACAAAGGGGGTAACAAAAGAAAGAGTGACACTCGTTTCAATCAATGCATACACATCAAAATCAAAGACTTTTAACTACTGGTAACAATGTCGAGCACCTCATCAACCCCTCGCCTCCCATGCAAAGCATAAAACTGATTTTGCCTAAGAGCACCATCTTGTCAGTTACCTCTCCCCAAAGGAACCGCACTAGCACCTTGTGGACAAACCTCCTTGCCCTTATTTCAATTTGGGGGAAATCCATCACCTCCTTGCCCTTGTTTCAATTTCCAGACTGATTGAAATATTGTGCCTCTATGAGGCTGATTGAGATGATTGGATTAAGATAGTTTGATGGGATGGATTATTTTATGAGTATTGAGTTATGGGAGGAGTATCGAGTAACGAAAGAGTAAGAGTTAAACCAATTCGCACTTGTCAAACTACGTAGTTGAGCATAGGTGAGGATTAGGACCACTACGTCATATTTTGTTGAGGTCCCCTCTGATTAGAAGTCCTTGAAATCAATAGAGGACTTATAGATCTGCTGCCTCTATTTGGACTTGTCCTATATTGGTTTTGATTTGTTCTCTACCTAGAAAGTACGAAACGACTATGACAACATCAGCGTGATTGTTATATAATCATTGGTCCATAAGTGATTGTTGTCGGATAAGAGAAACTCTCAGAAAGTTCCCACCTTGTGTACTCTGAGTCGAGTGAGATTAGATGAGTTGAGATGAGTCCTTCTGATATGAGTCTGATTTGATTGATGAGTTGACTGGTTGATGGGTCACATGTCTACTCTTTATTCTTGCTTTAGATAGTCATTTGACATAAAGATTGGTTTCTATATTGAGTTGATTGTTATTTCTCTATTGTTCTACCTATTTCAGTTTCATCAGCTATTTTACATACCGTACATTCCACGTATTGAAGCCACTATAGCACTGCATCATTTTATGATGTAGATACACAAGATAAAGATCATTAGCAGGTGCATTATTGAGGATCTTTGGACATGCAGTGGATTGGTGAGCCTCCCCTACTTCGGAGGATTCATTTACTTTATTTTCATCATGTTTTAAAGTTAGAGTTGCTTAGATTTTATTTTAGGTAGACATCAGTCTTTCATTGATACCACCTAATAGTGATAAAGGCTTCATATACTAGAGTTAGATGTTGCTGTTGGAACTTGTGAGCTAGTTTCTTTCTACTAGCCTTTCATTATATTATTATTTGAGACTAAATGATGAGATCTGCCCATTTATTTCCTTATGTATTCTGCTGATTAGTAGAATGTACGAATGAATGAATGTGATGAGGCCAATTGGTACTAGTTCCTGGGTGCCGACCACGTCTTGGGTCCTCTTCCGGGGCGTGAGACATTAGTGGACACACATTCTACTAACCCATCCCATAAGCCTTTTAAAAAAATGGAGGGGAATTCTACTATCCTGTCTCATAAACATTTAGAACATTAATCATCATCATAAGGATAGCTCATATATCTTAGCTAAGCCTCTACAATCGGCTAGCACCATCATCATATCCCTCTACTAATGGGCCATCATAGTTTAATGATCATAACTAAGTGGGGACTCACATTTCTTTTATTTATTCATTCTTGATTCCAACGAGTTTAATTTAGTCCCAAGTAGCATATAGAGAGTATGATCAAGACATGCATAAACTTGTACACTATAATATCGTAAAGAAGACCTTTCAATAATACATGGATTTCATATCACTTCAACAAATTTCACAACATACATAATATACCTCATCCTCCATCACATTCATGGACTAGCATACATATAATGAAACTTTTTCATCATTCATAAGAAACTTTTCATAAGTCAATAATGAACATAGAATGTCTCATAAGCCTTCATTTCTCATTATTTAGACGTCATACTTCAAGACATGTAGTGGAAATCATCAATTTAAATCATTCTTAAACAATCTATCACTATCGTACATATCATCTTTCAAAACATGGACATGGCAACATGAAATTCATCTCGTACAATCCTCAACTTCATAGTATCTCATGGTATCACAAGATTTATAACTTTGAATATCATAAACTAGCTCATCAAACCATCATATCATAATCTCAAATAAAGGTCTTCATATCATTCATAACATTAATAACATTCTCATGAACTCATAGCATGCTTAATTTCCCTTCAATATTAACAACATTCATAAATCACATGTCCTACCTAAAGCCTTCATCACATAAGAGATTTGCCATATAAACTAGTCAAAACATGGTGGGTATATGTATTAAAGCTTTAAATCATGCAATTCAAAAGTATAAAACATGAGAGGAGTAAAAATAAAGTCATTTAAGAATAATTCAAAACAACCCACCAACATACTTGCAAAACCCCAATTTGGGTGTCATGAGATTCGTACAAAAATTCATAATATTTTCAAATTTTTCAAGATGCCATAGCTTACAAGGCCTTAATGCATTAAGCATATCATAATCTAAATCATTAGTAGGAGCTCATGCATCAATAAATGAATAAATAATAAACTTCCAACATATTTCATGTAATGGAGTGATAATAGAAAATACCCATAAAGAATTAGTCATTAGAATCAAGAAATTTGACAAAAATAGTTTTGGGGATCCATGGATGAAAGGATCCATGAATGAATACCCACATATCTTAAACTTGGAGTTTCTTGAAGAAAAATATGAGGAGGACATAGGGCTTGACTTGGGTTCTTGAAAAAGCTTGGGATTGAATGGAAGATTTAAGTAATTGGAGAGGATTTTTGAGAAAATGTTTAAATAGGATATCGGTAGATCACTCCCTAGTGATATTGAATTTTTCGAAATCTACAAAATACGAATCTATTATAGCCAAGCCAAGACTATCAAAAGTAAGGGAAGGGGCAGAAAAGTTCCCTCATCCAGGCATTCATGTTAATGTCAGTGAATTGGCGGATTCCGGGTGTTTACGTTAGTCAATGGATTTGCATTTCTTTCGTTCGGGTTGTGCCCTTCAAGTGCTCACTCGAAGAGTAGAAGTAGGGCTTTCTTTGAGTTCTAGGGTATAACATGGATGGAAAATGTGAAATTCTTATCTATATAGGCATATGGTTATTACCCACATACCCTCAGCTAAAACAGAGAAAATTCAAGAATTTTTTACCTAAGGCATGGACTTGTCGTAGATAGCCACTAATTTATAAAATTTCACTGAAATATTTTTTAACACGGACAACCTGTACCTTGTAGGTAACCATAGTCCCACACAATTTTTCCTTTGAACAAGAATATAAAGTCGTATTTGTGAAATTCTTCACGGATTTGAAGATATTAAAAAAAACATCATAGGGTCTTTCCAAGCTACGCTGAAGGGTGTCACAATATCCCCCCTTGGGAACATTCGTCCTCGAATGTGAATAGAGATTGCATGAACAGAATGAAACATCTATCAACTCCTTACTAAATCAATAATGCAAATTAAACATTGATTTCATGTAACTTTCAGAGTCTCTAAGATGGACATCATTTTAAAAGCATGTAGCACATTTTCATAATTGCACATAGGACTTCAATCAACTTACTTTATGAGCATGCATGCATAATAAGCAACATGTCAAGGATATATAAATGATGTATAAGAATGATCATGAACTACCATTGTTATCAATATGCCAATACAACCACTTAGTATTAACTATCACCATATTCAAGGAAACACATACATAACGGGCACAGTGTTACGAGCTCTCTCTTCCCTTCCTAACGACCACCAGGCAATTCCTTCTCTTGTACCCTAACTCACCACACTCAAAGAAACCTTCTTGACCTACCAAGTACACTCCTAGGTGCATCTTACCACACTTGTCACAAGTAGGATATGGGTTTCTTTCCTTCTTACTCCTAGCCTCCAGTATCTTGGTAAATGACGATCCACCTCCATCAAAATGAACTCTCTTACACTCTCTTGGTTTCTTCCTTATCTTCTCATCTTTGATATGCTCCACATAAGTCATGATCCTTGAAATATCTATCTCCTTTACTAGGATGGCGGTCTGATACTCTTGGACAAGCAAGTCGGATAATCCCTATATAAATTTGCTCAATCTTGCTCGATGGTCGGCAACCAATGATAGGACATACTTGTATAGCTGGGTGAACTTAAGGGAATACTCCCTCACACTCATATTACATTGTTTGAGGTTGATAAATTCTTTCATCGTATCTTCCTCAACTCTAAGGGAAAGAAACTATCTAGAAACGCATCCTTAAACTCTCCCCAGGAAATATGACCCAAATCTTCAATCCTCTCATTCTTCCATTGAGTGTGCCATATTTGAGAAACCCCTTTCAATTGGAAGGATACTAACTCTGCCTTTTCCTCCGAAGTCACACTCATAATAGCCAACATCTTATGCATCTCATCCACAAACTCTTCAGCATCCTCCTCCACCTTTGAACTATGAAACTCGGGAGGATTCATCCTAACAAAATTACCCTTGAAGTCGGGGTGGAAGCATTTGGAACATTAGCACCTTGGTTGAATTGATTGGCTAATACTCGTGCCATCATGGTGAAAGCGACCCTAAACTCTACATGAGAAACATTCTTCTCTTGTTGCACAGGAAGGGCTTAACCTTTGGCATCACCAATTGGCATACGTTCTCTTCTTGGTGGCATCTTCTAGAAATGGCAAAGAGGGTGTCGTTAGAAAGAGGAATAACCTTAGGTACATCTAATGGCATGATATGAATCATAATGAAGTGAAACATTTTCTAAAATGCCTCATTGCCTTATATCCGTATTGTGGTGCGCTTCACAACCATGAACAAGACTCTACTAGACGCAGTGTGTTAGATGTCCGAGAATTAATTATAAACCTAGTACTCTGATACAATCTTGTCACGATCCAAGCTTAGGGCCTAGAAGTGACATGGTGAATGGGAAGCACGAAGGCAAACCAAACAAGCCTCTTAGCATATCATTTGCATATCCTTAGTTGCAGAATATAAAACAAATATCCAACAAATAATTCTAAGGGAGTAGGAGTTTATGACTCATTCTATGGGGATAGATAGGGGAAAGGGATTTGCATGAATCACATAACAAGCAAGTATTGGGGGGAGGGTAAGTAGGACTCAAACAATGAGGAAATATGGACTTAGAACTTTTATCACTTTCCATCATTATCAAAGCATCAAATAGTATCACATAAGGAATAGGTTCGAAGGGATAAATCAAAATAAAATCTCAAAATCATGTCTTAGGTACATAGCATAGTATCCAACAACACCTCTAAGCATGAATAGGACAGGGGGTGAAGACATGTTCAAGGCTCACCCTCAAACTAGAAAGTAAAGTAGAATAAAGTCTCAACATAAGTAAGATAGAAACCGAATATTGTCCCCGAATTAGAGGACTCATAACTCTCTTCTTTCAATGATCCAAAGCTAATCATGTGGAGGATATTAATGAGTGTCGGTCCCTCCATGGTTAGATAATGCATGCATAGAAGTATACGTTAGTACTTGGAATGTACTGGTATATAGGTATGCAATGTAGGACATCGAAATAAATAATGAAATAATTCATGCTAAGTCTTGTGATAAAAAAAGATACATATACAAACACATTAGTAAGCCATAATCAAGCTAATATTATTTAAACATAAAGGACAACTTTAGAAAGAACATAATGGGATGCATAGATGAACATAATCGAGAATAAGTAAATTATATAAACTTGGAATATACATATGGATGATCATTTAGACATTTTACTCTCACCATAGAACATGGAATAATGCACATGATAAATAAAGAACTTACCTTTACTTGAATGCATGATAGGTCACATAAACTTAAATTAGTGAGAAATACATGATGTCATACATAATGAAAGCATTAATATTCTAGAGTGAACAATACATCACTTTACATAAAAGACTATTTTATTATGCAAGGAACATTGGCAATCATAATGGAGATCATCTTACACACTTGTAGACATCATCATTTATCTATAGGGAAATACCATTTGAACTTGTGAAACAATGAATCATAGGAACTTTAAATCACCTTTGGACATAACATAAAGGAACCAATTAATTTATCATAAGAAGACCTCTTGGGCACATGAGGAGAACTTGAACATTTGTGAGAGTAAACTTTGACCGATATAAACCATGTGAGCTAAGCCATAGAGTCCCGATGTTTCCCCTACATCGGAAGAAAGGGGGAAGTCACTTGCCAAGGCGACCTCCTAAGATGCCAAAGTGGATTCACTAAAGCCTTGCTATTGAGTAATTTCTACTATTGGTTGGTCAAGAAATCAACCTTTATTAGCGGGTGATTCCTATTTCCTACGGTGACACGTAGTTATGGGACATTGGGAATCTACTAATGGTCTCGTGTCTCTTCTAGAGGAGAGCTTCCGCATCCATCCCAACTTCCACTCAGTGCTATGTAAACTCTCACGGAATAATCATAGACATGAATCATAAAATTCATTAGTGGAGAGGTATTCTACTAACCCATCCCATAAGCCTTTGAAAACAATGGAGGGGAATTCTACTAACCCGTCCCATAAGCATTTAGAATATTAATCATCATCAAAAGGATAACTTATATATCTTGTCTAAGCCTCTACTATCGGCTAGCACCATCATCATATCCCTCTACTAACGGGCCATCATTGTCTTATGATCATAACTACGTGGGGACTCACGTTTCTTTTATTCATTCAATCTTGACTCCAATTTAATTTAGGCCCAATAGCATATAGAGAGTATGGTCATGACATGCATAAACTTGTACACTATAATATCGTAAAGAAGACCTTTCAATAATACATGACTTTCATATCACTTCAACAAATTTCACTACATACTTAAAATACCTAATCCTCCATCACATTCATGAATTGGCATTCATATAATGAAACTTTTTCATCATTCATTAGAAACTTTTCATAAGTCAATACTAAACATAGAATGCCTTATACGCCTTCATTTCTTATTATTTAGACATTATACTTCAAGAGATGTAGTGAATATCATCAATTTAAATCACTCTTAAACAACCTATCACAATTTTACATAGCATCTTTTAAAACATGGACATATAAGCATGAAATTGATCTCATATAAGCCTCAACTTCATCGTATCTCATGGTATCACAACATTTATAGCTTTGAATGTCATAAACTAGCTCATCAAACCATCACATCATAATATCAAATAAATGGCTTCATATCATTCATAACATTTATAATATTCTCATGAACTCATAACATGCTTAATTTTTCCCTTTAACATTAACAACATTCATAAACTACATGTCCTATCATAAAGCCTTCATCACATAAGAGATTTGCCACATAACTTAGTCAAAACATGGTGGGTATATGTATTTAAGCCTTAAATCATACAATTCAAAAGTATAAAACATGATAGCAGTAAAAATAAAGTCATTTAAGAATCACTCAAAACAACTCACCAACATACTTGCAAAACCCCAATTTGGGTTTCATGAAAACTATTAAAAAAATTCATAATATTTTCAAATCATTCAAGATGCCATAGCTTACAAGGCCTTAATATAATAAGCAAATCATAATGTCAATCATTAGTAGGAACCCATGCATCAATAAATCAATAACTAATAAATTTTCAATATATTTCATGTAATGGAGTGATAATAGAAAATATCTATAAAGAATTAGTCATTAGAATCAAGAAATTTGATAAAAATAGTTTTGATCCTCCATGTATGAAAGGACCTTGGATAAAGACCCATGGATAAAGACCCACATACCTTAAACTTGGAGTTTCTTGAATAAAAATATGAGGAGGACTTGGGGCTTCACTTAGGTTCTTGAAATCCCATAAGAGTTCTTGAAAAAGCTTGGGATTGAATGGAAGATTTAAGAAGATTGTAGAGGATTTTTTTAGAATATTTTTTTGAGTTCTAGGGCATAAAATGGATGAAAAACATGAAATTCTCGTCTATATAGGCATAGGGTTATTATCCAAATGCCCTCAGCTGAAACAGAGAAAATTCGAGCATTTTTTACTTAAGGCACAGCAAGTCCGCGTCGCGAACTTGTTGCAGACAATCAGTTTTTTGTGAAATTTTACTGCAAAAATATTTTTCTAACATGGACAATGTATATCTTGTAGGTAACCATTCGCCCACTCAATTTTTCCCTCTAAATAAGAATATGAAGTCAAATTTGTGAAATTCTTCGTAAATTTTAAAATATTGAAAAAAAATACATCATAAGGTCTTTCCGAGCTACGGTGAGGGGTGTGACAGACCAGTCCCACCAGCTCAACCCCATTTTTTTCAAACTCAATTTTTTGAGCTATAGATCTCCATTTAAGGTGATTTGAAGTGTTGGGTGTTCATATGGATAGTGGCTACGTTGGTGGGGGGGGGGGTTATTTGGAGAAGCATGAAGATTGAAGTTTTGAAGTAATTTTTGCCATGAAGAGGCTATCCTTTTCTTAAGACTTTTATTAAATTAGAATTTTAATTGTATAAGCCATTTTTTCTTATTTTCAAGCAACAAATTATGCCTTATTTTGGGGTACAAGCTCGATATTATGTTTATGATCTTTTTTACTAATTCTGTTTTAGAATTTTCATCGCGGATCTCATAATTTTATTTTAGACCCTATTTTTGGTCCATCCCCGAAAGTATAGTTTTGGTGTCAAAACGTCCGAGTTGATGTTGTGATCAAATTTTTGATGGCGTAAAAATATTTGGTGGTTATTCAAGCATGGATAACTATCGTGGAGTAGATACATGTATCATCGACTTCGAGGTATGCAGTGTTCTCCATTCTTGACTGTGCTCTTTTGGATAATGCTTAATTCAAATTTCATGTTAATAAGGACCATATTCGTCTTGGTACTCCATTTCATTACATTCGATCCTATTTCATAATTCAAGTCGAGCCTTAGACTAGTATAGTCCTTTGAAGATCTTAGTTAGGCTTAGAGTTGCGTCTTGTAATGATTTGGAGTAGAATATCCTTTTTAGGAGTTTTGTAGGTGGCCTAAGACTAGGTTTTGGCCTTAGGAGCTTGATTTGGATTCTATTGCCCTTGTAGCTAGATCTGAGTCGATGTTATTGGATAAGAATCTGCAATATGAAAAAGGGGCAGCTATAATACTTTATCAGAACATTCAAAAGTTGAGGACAAAGAGAATAATTTAGCGAAGTTCCAATGAAAACATCATTCAATTGAGGAAGAAACTTGGGAAACCTAGGAGGATATAGGAGACACATATCCATAGTTGTGCGTCAATTTAGGTACTACTCTACTTTTACCTTAGTCCAATTTTCTTGTTTGATTCCTCGGGGATGAGTGATGGGTAAATTGATATCTATTGTAACATCCTCACTACGTCATTATGGATAGGTCAATATTGGACCAGAAAACTTTCGAGCAGTAACTTCAGAAATTTGAGCCTTCGCTAGAATTGGACGAAATCTTAGTCGTGTGAGGTTTGAAAAATTTATTAATAAATTGGGACTTGATATATGATTTTGGTCATTTGAGTTGATAGGTAAGGCAATAAGAAGTCTGTACGGATGATTTTGGTCATTTGAGTTGATAGGTAAGGCAATAACAAGTCTGTACGGCTTGACGAAAATGAATTCGTGCTATTGAAAATCCTGAAATTGAGCTTGGCGCAAAGGATATTATCCGAAGTGTTATGGTCTAAGGTTGTTTTGTGAAATGTGAACTTGGAACCGAGTTTATGAGTTTTTTATCCATGCAACCCGTCACGGAGGGATTATTCCCTCTATGACAATGTCGTCTTGATGAGATACGTGACAGTCATGGTAAGACAGTCGTGAGTTTAAGTTAGAAAAATAATTTCAAAATCATTTTTATCTCTCCCACTTCTTTCTTGATAAAATAGAAGCAACCTAGGGTAATTTTTCTTTAGTTTTCTACCTATATAATCGATAAAGGTAAGTTAATCATTCATCTAATTCGTAAATTGATTTCTAATCATTAGAATCCTCATAGGAAAAGATTGTGACCTACCATTAATGGTGGAAAAAAGTCCTAGTTGGGGGCGATGATCATAAAAATGGCTAAGGGTTAGGTTTTTGATATATCCTAGATATTTAAGGCCATTATTTGTTGTTGATTGGTACATCTTGTTTGTTCTAAATCAAGAACGAGCTAGGAGTTTAGAAAAAGGAAAAACTTCGGTTACATAGATTTTTCAAGGCTAGTTTCGGGGTAGGTAATGATTTTGATATTCTCATTTGTGCTATATATGTTTGTTTACTACTTCATCAGTATTTCCTACATGCATGTAAATTGGGAACAATGACTTTCAAGTTCTATGGGGGCAAGGTTGTTTTCAGCGCAGGGGTGACTCGATAGTGTTAGAAAAAAGGCAAGCGTCTTAGGCATCCAAATTTTAGGGGCCTCAATTTTTATTTTAGTGATAATATGTTATAAATATTTTTAGGAAAAATACTAAGTTCAATTTACAGTCAATTTTCACCTTAGGCCACTAATATGCTTGGGCCACCCCTGTTTTCGCGTTATGTTATACTATTCCTGTGGAATTTAGGGAACTCACTTTTGCTTTATTTAAATCTATTTATATATCCTTAAAGGTTTATTCTTGATAGTTTACTTGGTTGAATTATTAACTTTTTAAACTATCTGGTTAGCAAATATCACCATATACATATATTTATAGACCAATCTTTATTACCATATTCAAGTTACTACATTGAAGTTTTAGTATTTTACATTGGAAATTCAAATTTTGAAGAAAAAAATATTTGAGTGAAAAAAGATGCAATTTAGACTTTAAAATAATTAGTTGTTATCCACCTAGAACAATTTTGGTATTTTGATTTTATTGAATTGTTATAGATTAAAAACCCCAAACCCTCACCTTTTTTCAGTTTTATGTTAATATAAAATAATATTATTTTAAATCTTAAATCTCATATGGTATACGTATTTTATTAACTATTTAAAAGAACACGGCAATACAAAATTAATGAGGTAGAATGTGTTTAAAATAAAAGAATAATACGAAAAGATCTAGCAGATTGAATTCTATGGAATCTGATGCCGATTTAGATGCGACTAGGAAGACTCGTTTGAATGATTCATAAATCTTTGTCAAAATAAACAATTAAATAAGCATCCCTGCCAATAGATGTCAGTAGGGAGCATGGTGTGTTTGCTCCGTCATCCTTTCGATCTCCTCTTTTTCCACCTTAAGTAGTGGTGTTGGCGTGTCTTGTTACAATCATTTCAGGCCAGGAATAATTAGTTCGTATTGACAAAAAATTAGATATTTATCTCAATTTATGTGGCATAAATAGACTTAGGAGAATCAATAAAAATTTTATTTGATTTTTAAATATTTTTAGTTATTAATTATTATTATTTATACTATGTTTTACGTAATTACATGCTACTCTCTTTATCTCAATTTATATGACCAAGTAAATTTTTGAGAGTTAACAAAAATTTTAATATGTTTACAAATATTTTAAGTTGTTAATTACAATAATATGTA
>JAPFFP010043749.1:0-12963 GCA_026153255.1 Solanum medicagineum
GTCTTTTACCCTTAAGAGCAATACAAACACAGGAACACATCTCCAATAAATTAATAGGAATAAGAACCCAACACCTGAAATTCCGATAAACATAGAATATCTGCACATACATTAAGATATAATACCTCAAAAAAAGTAATCACTTAATTAAGAAATTCAAAATATATTAAATATTCAAATTTCATTAGCAACCACCGGTCAAGCAAATCTCTCTTTTGGCTTTTGAAACTTCGATTCGTGACGGCTACTCATACGTGCCAAAGAAACTTCCTTCCTGCCTTGACCCAGCTAAAGGTAAAGGTGCAGATTAGGTGGCGAAGAAGAGACGGACATTGACGGCTCACGAATATGAGTCCCACATTTAAGAGAAGAACTGAGATAGACTACTTTACCTCTGTCTCTGAGGAAAGAGTGACCTAAGGCATGAAATGAACTCGACCTATATATGAAATTTCAGTGATATAATTTTCTGATCATCCATTAAACACATACTCCATCTCTCCATTGTTTTTCGAGGGACTATTGAATATCGATCGAAGTAACACCAAAAATTCTTTACTTGTTAGAACCTGTTTCATCATAGAAAAATATTACATGAATGGTGTCAAATTCGATCCATAAGAACAGAAGTTATGTTGGAATTGTTAGGGACCGCGCGCACCCTCACCCCAACCCCGCATTAATATGATATTGTCTGCTTTGGGCCAAGCCTTCACAGATTTGTTTTTGGACATCTATACTAATGGGATGGGTTGAACCTATTTAAATAGGTTTATTTTCTTCTCTGACAAATTTGTTTTTGGACATCTCCCAAAAGACCTCATACTATTGGGATGGGTTGAACCTATTTAAATAGGTTCATTTTCGCGTACCCAACAGGAATTTGTATCAATTCTCTTAGAATCAATAGTTTAAAATGAGAAAAGTAAAGAAAATAGTATCCTTCATTAAGGTGTGAAAGAAAAATAAATCTTTGAACGGTTTTAGGATTATGAAAATAGTGTGAGTGTTGATTATCTTTATCCTTTAATTTATCTGTTTAAAACTATTTAAAATTAAAACTCCTCTTTTAGTTGGTTATTAAATCAGTTATTTTTTGTTTTACTGTTTAGAAATTAAAACTCCTCTTTTAGTTGGTTATTAAATCAGTTATTTTTTGTCTTACTGTTTAGAAATTAAACTCCTTTTCTAGTTCCATTTTTAAGAAATAGATTTCTAATTTTTTTTAATTGACAGTTTTTAAGAAAATATTTGTTTTATATTTAAATTTAATTAATTCATTTTTTCAAAATTTAAAAATTGAAAAAAATTGTGATACTCACAGATAAGTCAGGTTTTAGAATTTCAAGAAAAAATTAATCTTATTCTTCCACAATTACCTTAATTTACATAACCAATAATCATTAATCAAAAACACCTTTTATTTTCTAAGAATAAGTAATTACCTAAAGAGCACGCATAGGCTAAAATAACCGTCAGTTTTAAAATTGAGGGAGTACTACTAGTTTAAATGCATGATACCAATAGGGGATGTCAATAGGATAGAGCAAGGAGCATTAAAGTAACCATTTTTAAAATTAACGTGCGTTAAAGTTGGGTTGTGGGTTTAAAGAATAAAATAGAAATTCGAAGATAATAAATTTTTATAATTAGTAATAATTAAAGATATAAACTTTTTATATGAAACATTGACTTTAATTTTAATTTCTTTTTTAAAATTTAAACTAGACATATCCAGTAAATTATTAGTTGTTGAAATGTTAATTAGAACTTTTAATTAATGATTATGAAATAATTGTTGAATGTCAGGTAGAAATAGTTAATTAGTTGTTGGGACATTGATTAACGAAAAATTTAAAAAAATATATGAATTTTTATTTTTCATATTAAATTCAATTAAAAAATAAAAGAACTTAAAAAATTTTAAACAGGGTGAGTCTATGCAGGACAAGGCAAATTAAAAATAAAAAAAATCATCATGTGAGGCAAAGCGATTTAAAAGTTTTACGGGTTGAGTTCAATCTCCGACCCATCACCATCCCTAATGACCAGGTGGCTTATTAAGAAGATAGTCAAATTAAATACAAAATAAATCGATTTGTGAGAAAATTAAATTTTAAGAGCGGCACTAAAAACAACAAAAATCCCGAAGCACTGATGTAATTAGGAATAAAATTATGGGCAAAAAATTTTTCTATTCATTTTAAGAGTGTATATTACGTGTTAGACTCCACTAAAATTATTTACAAGCAAATGTCCATATTTTCTTTTCAAAAGTACAACTAGTCAAAATATATAACAAAAGCGAAAAAAAAAAGAAAATACTGTAAATTAACTTTTGCAATAAATGTAACATATGTTGAAAATGACAGTTTTCATAGGGAAAGGGGAAAAATTGGATACAAATGGAAGCAACCACATAGTTGCATTTATTATAAAGTGTATTTTTTATTTCTTTTACATTAAAAGAAGGTAATAGTTACTTTTGAAAAATACATATGCTCTTGGTTTCAGTGTTTTGGTTGTTCTGTTTATATAAATGTGAGTATTTTTATCTTGGTGGTACTGGTGATATATACACTAACAGTGAATTGATTGTTTTGGAGATAGCTATGTTGATATTTGTATGGTAATACTGTTGATTTATTTGTTGATTAAAACATATACCTTGATATATTAGGAAGAATGAATGGGAAAAGAAAATTTTTGTAAGAATATGTATGTTGACAAATATGTAGTGATAAAGTGATATTTAGATTGTTGAGATTGTTGGTTTTTATTATGGATGTATTTTTGGTGTCCTTGTGAGTTTTATTTTTTGATTATTTTTGTGAATGTTTATTTGGTACTAGTATTGATGTGAGGATGGTTTGCGAAATGAAAAATTTGGTAAAAATTATCTATCCTGTCAGATGTATGATGTTAAGTTGGTATCTAGGTTAGTGAAAACATGCCTATTCCATTAGATATCATTTGAGCTTCCCCCTTTCTAAGAGATTCAATACCGATTTTGATGGGGATCAAATGGCTGTGATCAGCCACATAGTCCGAAGTAAGGTTAGTGACGAAAACTTAGCTAAGATCCTGGACGTGATACTGACGCATCTTTGATTTTTATTATGGGTATTTTCTGTTTCTCTTTGTGTTTTAAGTTTTTATTATTTTGATGAATATTTGGTAGCAAAAGTCGTTATTGCATGGTAATAATATATGTATGAGGAATGTTTGGGAAAGGAAAAGTTTGGTTAAAATATATATGTTGCTAGATTTATTTGTGATATATTAGTGTAGACATTGATAAAGATCTTGATTTTTATTGTGGGTATTTTATGTCTTTTTGGTGTCTTATAATTTTTTATTACTCTTTGGAATATTTGGTAACAAAGGTTGCTATGTTATATATTTAATAATAATATTGGTATGATAATTGTATGCGAAAGCAAAATGTTGGTAAAAATTTGTATCTTGCCAGATGTATGGTATTAAGATGGTATTTACATTGGTAAAAATATTGATTTTTATTGTTGGTATTTTTGGTTTCCTTTTGTCACTTAAGTATTTCGTATTTTGGTGATTTAAAGGTACGAACAATACTCACAAATATAAGTAACTAGCCACATGTACATCCATATAGGGCATAAAAATACCATAATTACCAATCATGTGTCAATTGTTCAATATTAAAAAAAAACTTATACAACCCAAAAAAATCCTACAAATATACCAGGAGCAACCCAAATTTAGCAAACTATTCATTAGTAAAACAAAACTGTCCAACAATTTGTCTAATCCTTTTTTCTGAAAATATATTCTTTGATTTCGTCGGGGGAGTTCGTCTGCTAAACACTTTGTTGGTGACCTCATTTTTGCTCACCACACCTGCATTTATGTTTTTGCTGTCATATTCCCAAAACAATGCTCCATACCTCACTTGGAATAAATTCGAAATTATCTGGATTCATTCATCATCAATATGGAGTTGTTTTTGGGAAATGTATTCAGTAAAGACACACGTATAAAGATCGCAATCACTGTCGGAAAAAAAAGAAGAAAATTTCAACAAGTTACAGACATTACAGATATAAATTTTCAACACAAGAAACATTCCAACATACTACTAAAAGTATGACAACATGTATATCAATTGTGGTATCAATTAGTTTGTACACCAAAAAAATCACCACAAAAATTACAAAAGTAAATATTAATCATTCAACCAAATATAAAACAAAAAAATAATAATAAGAAGAACAATCAATGTGTTTTTGTGTGGGTGTGTGTATGTATATATATATGTATCAATTTAACACTAAAATATTGCCCAAAAAATCACCAAAGACCTGACAGAATTTGGACCATGGACAGAAGTCATTGTACAAAAATGAAGTAGCAGCCAAAAAAATAAAAATCAAGACTTAATAAAAAAAATATAAAAAAACAGTTCACAACAAACTCACAACAGTTAACAACAATACCAATAAGTAACCCAAAAGAATCCTACAAATATACCATAAGTAACCCACTGTTGGTATCAACCACCACAGGATGATTTTTGGCCAGTGATGGAGTAAAAGTATGGAGGTCAAAACTCGATCTTGAACAACGTACAAGAGTCGAATCCAAGCAAATCAATTCCGGATTAAACCAAGGACTTCGATGAGTTGGTGTTTTTTGAGGAGTAATTTTTTTAGACATGGTATTATGATATTTCTGCGATGAGTACCAAAACAACAAAGAAGACAACAACAAAGATAGAAGAAAAAAAATGGTATTACGTAGTTTCAATAATGACTTCCACATGAACAACGAAGACAAAAGAAAAAAAAAATTCAAACACTTACAGTCATGGGAGACGAACATACGGAAAAGGAAAAATGGTGTATGAGAGAAAGAAGTAAATTTGTGAAAAAACAAAGCACAAATCTTATTGATGTTACTTTCAAAATTTACCAAAGTCAATAAAGGTGTTTTGGTAATAAAAAAAGTTGACAACTTTAATCAAGACTGAGGTAAAAAAATAAATGAAAAATAAAATTTTAAAAAGTTAAAGATATGTACACTTTGATAAATAAAAAGTTCAAATTCATAAATATTATGCGGGCCATTTCTTGCAATTTTTCCAAAATTATTGAGCCGTTTGTCATGATAGAAATTTTTTAGAAAAAATTGAAATAGGGATTTGATTATATATTGAAAAATATTTAAAGATGCATTTCAAGCATTAAAAAAAAAATGAATTTGACCAATTTTTCACGTAAAATTCTTTCTCGCTCACAATATTAAAAAAAAAAATTAAGATATATATATTTAAACACACTTTCAATTTCCGTTTACTTTTTCTAACTTCAATTTTTTTATGAGCTAAGATACCTAAATGGCTTAATTCTTCAACTTACGTACAATTTCCTGTTAAAAATCTTTGATTTTGCAGACAACTTATTACCCACCTTAATGTATAACCACGTTAACTAAAATCTCCATAAACACGTGGCGTGCACCATATTGCCGACAATTTCCTTTAAACTCCAATTTCACTATTTCGAAAATAGGATCTAGAATTTTTAAGATATATATACACGCACACATACTGGGAAAAAAAAAGATGGTTCAGTCATACCCTTCGGTATGATTACGGATCTGATGGAAAGTTTGATTTTGGCTAAGGGATAAACATTGGCAGTACGCTTTTAACACATGCAAGTTGAACGAGAAATATAAGAAAAAAATTATCTCTTCATTTTAAAATAAGTGATAATTTTAATTTGTATACATCTTTTAAGAAACTATTCATTCTTGAAAAGTAAGATATATTTTTATAAATTTATCTTTTTTTAAAATAAAAAAATGGGATTAGGAGAAGAAAATATGGAGAGGAAAATACAAGGTGGATAATCAAATTCTCACCAAAACAATGGGAAAGTTTTGATAGATAACAGTTGAACTATTAATATTTCTATTGAAGAATGAAAAAATTCTCACATTGGCGTGGTTAATGAGATGAGTGAACTCGTTACAGGATTTGGGCAATTCTCCTCCCTTCGAATTAACTTTTGAGGTGTAAATTAGACCTAAGACCTAATTTAACCACTAATGTGAGACTTTTTTCATTCTTCAACAATCCCCCTTTACTAACTTATCCTCAATAAATTCCTAGAAAAAAATTTATACCATAGTTCTTGAATACTCACTTTATTTCAAAATAAGTGGTGCTCCAGAAGAAAAATACTCATTTCTAAAATGTAAAATCTATTTTACTTACCCTAAATAAATATTTTGAATTTGATATAGCTTTGGTAGTTGTGAGTAATGTAAAACTCTTTTTATTTAAGTAAGGATAAAACTAAAAATATCCTTAATGTCTTCTTAATCATGTGAAACAATATATATTTTAAAACAAAATGAAAAGATAAAAACATCACACTTGTTTTGAAATAGAGAAAATAATTTTTAATCTATTTATAATATAAATTTTAATTTATATATTTTAAAGTTTTTTACAAAAGAATTCTGATGAGAATAAAGGGAGAGTTTAATTTTTAGAGATTAGTAAAGATAGATGAAAGCGAAAATTGAGAGGTCAAAGAAACTCTTTTTATCTTCTTGTGCCGTGTTTGGTAGAGAGGAAATGATATGGATGTTTGTGAAGAACTTGAAGGAAAAGAAAAGAAAGAAAATGATTTTTTTATTTGAAAAATTGAAATATTGTTTGTCGACGAGTAGTTGGATTGCTTATTAAAAATTTACCCATCGTTTGAAATTAATAGAGAAGTAATCATTTTTTAAAGCAAAAATAACATTTGGACAAGAAAAAGAAAATTGAGAAAAAAAAAACATGAGAAAAAAGGGTAAAATTTTTTCTTTTCTTTCTTTTTTTTTTTAAAAAAATATTTCATTAGGCTTGCTTTTAGGGAAGGTAGGGCTGGTCAAATAACTTGGTTTATTGATTTTTTCGAATTCTTCCTTTTATTATGTTTTTTGCGAATCAATTGATTCGATGCCATCAACCTTTTTTAACAGATTTCTAGATTTGCAACTATACTCGTCTCTTACTTTTCAGCTGAAAGTCAGATAGAACTATTCTACTATCACTTTTTCTTTTTAATTGTATATCAAATTCAATTATCGAAAATAAGATATCTTTTAGTTCAATCTTTTTCTCTTTTGAATCAAATTCTTAAGATAGAAAATTGAAAAAAAAATTAAAAATTTAAGCTCCCTACAAGGGACGGCAGCTAAATTCTGAGAGGTACTATCAGATTGAATACAAGGGGTAAAAATGGTAGAGAAACTTTTGATTCTTTCTTTTGTTTTCCGTTTGAATTCTTTATTGTGATAATGTTCTTTTTAACTTCAATAAATAAGTGGTCTTAGATCACTCAAGAGTCGTAATGATTAGAGATTTAAGGTCTAAATTTTTGAGAATACAAAAATATTATATTAAAAATGATATCCTCAAAAAGTAAATTTTATAATACATGATTAAAACTATATGAAATATTGAATGCCTAAAAGTCGTTCAAAGAGTCTTTTAACTCTTGACTACCCAAAATGTTACGAAAAATAAGTAATTATTTTTTTAATATTTGATAAGTAGGTAAAAAAAAAATATTTTATATAAATTAGACAAACATTATGGGGTGGCAGTGATAGGCATAAAGAAAAATAAGATAGACTAGAGAAGAAATAATTAAGCAAAATATGATATATTTTTAACTCGCCAAAAATAGAAAAGCATAAAAATTAAGAATTATAATAAAGGATTAGCTGATAATTAAGCAGTTGATTTTTCTTTCTCGTGAGAGAGCAAGTTGTCGCCCGGAATACCTTATTTGCCCGCTTGCGCATTAGTACTTATCTTATTAAAATACTTGTTAATATTTCTCCTTTTTAAAGTATTTTTTAAATTTATTTTTGAAATATTTTCCTTATTGAAAATAATATCTTCACCTCAGAAGATAAGAGCCGCATATATTTTATATTTTTCATACATTATTTATAAAATTATATCAAATATATTATTATTGTTGTAAGTTTTATGAGGAGTGGAGGCAAGAGAGTGGGGTGATGCAGGGTGAAGGTGAAAATGATGTTGGAGGATAGAACACACATAATTATTATGAAAAATTACTTATATAACTTGTTTTTCTAAGGAATATTTTCTTGAATGTATCACTTTTGTTTTTTGGACAATGAATAGTGAATACGTAGGCATTTAATCATAGGTGTCTTGTATTTTGTATTTTATTTGAAATTTATAAAATTGAAGTTGAAGATAAATTATATTTGATTATATTTTCACAAAAAATATTTAAAACAATGAAGATATTTAAATTTACTTAATATTGAAAGTAAAAATAAATTTAAAAATTGAAATATAATTTTAAGTTGAATTTAAAAATTTTTATAATTAAATTTTAATTTTTAAATAATATTAAAAATTATCCTTAAAAAATAAAAATAGTTATTATGATCAAAAAGGTCTAAATCACTCTTTTTTCACTTTTCTCTTTCCTTTTCTTAATGTTTTTCTAAAGCTCAATGTTGGTGTCTTCCTTCTCGGACATATTTTGTATGATACGGAGTTATTTTTTATGAAAAATATATTTTTTATCATTGGATTACTAAAAAATATTTTTTTATTTTAAAGGGGAAAATAATCTCTCACTTATGCTGAATCATTTTCTTTATAACTATTTAATTTGACTTTTAGTTCTGCTTTTAATTTTTATTATTTAAAAAGTCTATCGAAACACTCTTTGATTTACAAATATTATTATTAATATGTAATATGCATTTAACTTCAAAATTCTTTTTTTTACTAAAAACTCCAAAAAGATACTTCCATACCATGCATATACACTTAATTTTTCAAAAATAGGAAGAAATTTCGATAGAAATCTTGAGAGTAGAGGAGGAGAAGCTCCAATCGGAGCAAAGACTGAATCTATTCTTGGAGCATTTGCCTCCTCTCGACCCTGAGGCCGTTGCAAATATAATGTAACAGGTTTGGAACTGCACATTCGCGGTCTGGAAGAGAGGAAGGAGGCCCTACTCCAGGAATGAAGGGAATTAACTCGCCCACATAGCTTTGGATTTGTGGGAGAATTGAATTTGTAGGTCACTTGCATTTTTTTTAGTTTTATGATTGTTTTAACGAGAAATATTCATTTTTTACAAATAAGATATTTTAAAAAATCATTATCTTTTTTCTATTCAATTTGTACATGGCCAAGATATCTCATTTTCTTGTTTTTTTAACCTTCGCAGTCGTTGTATATTTGGTTTTCTCTTGTTTTGTTCAGCTATCTTTGGTTTCTTTCTCTTGTTTTCTTCTTGAATTTGTTGGTTCTGTCTGGCAATCACTACCATGTACTGTTTTGCTTTGTTTGTTACAAGGATGAAGGATCTGACAAAACCAACCAAATGTCATTATACATACATTGGTCTGTATATTTTTCTTTCTCCCTTGTTTTGTAATTAATAATAGTAATAATTTCACCTTGAGAGGGTGATACTAATTCCTTCAAAAACGGATCTTTCTATAACAATGCAACAAGATAATTTCATATATAAAGAGGATAAATAAAGCATTTGTTGTAATGCAAAGATATAATATAATAATGATATAATTTTATTTCATAATTAACTTCATCACGTAAGTGTCATGTTCGATTATGACTCCAATCCAAATCAATCCAGTCCCGTCATAGATTTTGCCATAGATATTGGCGTTATCTAAAAATCGCGGATAAGGGAAAGATTAGTTTTAATTTTTTCCTATATATGTCATCACCAAGAAATAAGAATGGTTGTTTGGTTTTTATTTTAACTTTGACATGACAGATAGTTTTTCTATTGTATAAATTATACAAATCTCATACTATAAAGTGATAATTCCTTTGTATATCAACTATTTTCTAAATTATCTAAAATCCCCTAAAATTAAGTCATTCGTGATACTTTAGTGGGTGACTGATACTTATCGGAAAAATAGGGAATTGGGCAGTCCGTTATACAGAAAATGAACTGAAATTATGGTTATTTTCAGTTTCAGAGTCCAATTAGTTGCCAATCACTATAATTATCCATAATTAATTTCAAATTAAAGCTAACCCATAATTAATTTTCACACAATTATTTCTTTCCTTTTCAAAATTCTCTCTCCTTTTCAAGATTAATTTTCACACAATTATTTCTTTCCTTTTCAAATTTTTCTTTTCATTCTTTGTTCCAAAGTTTTTCCTAAAACTGATTCCGTCTGTTTGATCAGTGAAAATTTTCAATAGATTCTTAAACAACAAGCGACGATTCCAACACTCATCAAGATGAGTCCATTGAAGAAGATTCACAAGAATATCATCAAGAATGTAACTTCAACTTCAAATTTCAAAGTCCCAAAACGATATGTAAAAAAGGAAAAAAAGAAAGAGTCCATTAACATTCCCCCTTTGTTGTTGAAAGTGATGGATACAAAAGCAACGATATGGTTGTTGGAGAAAATATTTCATTCGTAAATTTGATTGAAGCAATCGTAGTTGAACTGGATGCCTACAAAAGATGAAAAAGATGTATCTGCCTTTGGTTTTTTTTATGTTGAATAGATATGTCACATGTTTTGATACTTCTATAGTTGTTATTTTGATGTTGAATAGCGATATTAGTATTTTTTGGTACTTTTCCAATTAGTATTTGCAGTAATCATAAAAATTTCAATCTCTGTTTTTTACAAATGTTTTTTAGCAGTTAGATTTATTTACCTCATGATACCTATATGCAGATGTTAAGCAAAATTTTACACGCGTGATACTTGAACCACTCGTCAATGTAAATTCTTGATACTTGCTTTAAACAAGATACCTGACGGCTAAATCGAATTTTTGTTTTGATGTCTTATCATTATAAATATATCAGGTATCAAATAGTATATTGTCAGTTGTTTGATACTTGTTTCACTCTTTGTTTAAACCAATAACTTTGTAAATTTAATTTAGGGTTTTTTTTTAAAGAATTCATTCTAGTTTCTAGATTATTCAATAACACTGAACCTATGTCTTTAAAATGAAAAAACAAATTGTATATATTCAAGTATCAACATTATACATCCACATGTATGCATCTATTTAACATTCAAACTCTTAGATAACATAAGTTTTACGTTTTTTTTTTGTCTAGTAGATTCTTCATACTTAAAACTAGGTTCTTGATCTGGGTTTTTAATACTTGATCAAGAATTTCCCTATTTTTTAGAATGGTACTCATAGTTGAAATCGGAATGGAGACGGTTATGAAGAAATAGATAAAAATGGAAGACATTAGGTTACGGTGGAGCAATTGGAGACTTTTCAATTTCTTCCCTTTTTTGTTTAGTTTGAAAATAATGATAAAAAATTTGAAACTGAAATTAATCATGATCAAGAGACTAAAAAATAGGAAGATAATGTAGATATTGATTAGAATACTTAAAATTAGGAGATAATTTAGGATAAAATAAGAAAGAGAGAGAAATAATAGTCTAGGTATCTACAAGTTGGAGAGAAAGAGTAGAATAAGGGATTTTTGTAATTTTTTAGGATGACAGAGATTTTTAAAAATATGGTAAAATATATTGTGTAGTTATATAATTTTTCCTTTTTTCATAGAATAATGTCACATTCTAAGCAGTTGTTCGTGGAGAAAAAATATCGTGAAATTGTGTACAAGTTGTATGCTGATATGAATGTTGATTGCAAGTAGCCGGAGTTAAGTGAAACTATTAACTGTATTTTGAATTCTCATTCAAATCTCAAATATCAACAATGTATTGTAAAATGGATGTCCATATAAATATGTTCTATGGTTTTTATGTTCAATTTTTACAAAGTTTTACTTATTTTATTTGTTCTTTTTCAATATTTTAGTACTTAATTAAATTATATTTTTCTTTGTTATGGCTATATAAAACATATCAAATTGAAAAAGAAAATTTTTTGAAAATATTTTAACAAAATCTCTCTCGAATTAATTTAGGGTTGCATTTTAACCCAATTTTAAATGTGTAGGGTTGTGATGGGTTGAAATAATGATAACCCACCCAAACTTCAATGGGTTGGGTGGGTTGGACTTAATTTTACCACCTCTATATTTGAAACGTCTCCCCCCCCCCAAAAAAAAAAGCGCCGAAAAATGTGCCTAGGAAATGTCCATAATCGTAATTTCTATATATTTCAAAATTCGTGCGTGATATCAAAAATCTGACTTCATATTAGTGATCAGGGGGCAAAATTGAGTGGGAAATGGGTATAACCCCAATTTTGAGCAACCGTATCAAAATTTCAATTTCCCAAAAATTTCTTATCCAGAATCCATCCGTGCCCCTGGCGCGACGCGGCTAGGGTGCGAACCTATGTAATGTTGCCCTCCGCGTTGGGTTCATGTCGCGGACCTGTTCATTTTGTTGCCCGTTTTTTTTTAGTTCGATCCAAGGCTTTGAGGCCTTGGGCCTAAGCCTTCCTATGCATAAAAACATCTATACTTAGTCATTTTTCAACGTCATATCATTCAAGGCATTCCCCAAAACCCTCTGTAACACTGAAACAAATATTTCACCAAAATTCAAGTGTCCCAATCTCATTCCGGATCTAAGGATTTCATTCAAGCTTCAAGCTCTCATTCCAATATTCATCGAGGGAATCTCCAAAGTTGAGGTATGTGAGCTTCAACCGTTGGGTCCTTTCACTCATGGTTCCCAACCTTCCTTATTACACAAATTACATGCTTTTGAGTTGATTTACTTATGGTACTCTTACTATGAATATGATTATAAGCTATGTTGGGGTTTTCATTTAATGTGGACTGTTTAAGCATGTTTTGAGCTATGAATCTATATTCTATGACGAGATCTGATGAAGGGTTTTAATGAATCTTGCATTAGGGTGATACCAAGTGTTGGTGGGTTGATTTACATTAAGTTTTCTCACATGATTT
>JAPFFP010043750.1:0-12962 GCA_026153255.1 Solanum medicagineum
AGGGGTAGTTGGGATGACCATCTTCCTTTGGTTGAGTTTGCCTACAACAATAGCTATCACTCTAGCATCGATATGGCTCCTTTTGAGGCTCTTTATGAGAGACGTTGTAGATCACTGGTTGGTTAGTTTGATGTTGAAGAGGTGGCTTTATTGGGACCAGATCTGGTTATGGAGGCTCTTGAGAAGGTTAGCGTGATTAGGGAAAGGTTGAAGGCGACCCTAAGTCGTCAAAAATCCTATGCCGATGTGAGAAGAAGAGACCTTGAATTGAAAGTTGGTGATTGGGTTTATTTGAAAGTTTCTCCAATGAAAGGTGTGGTCTGGTTTGGTAAAAAGGGGAAATTGAGTCCAAGGTACGTTGTTCTTTATGAGGTCTTGATGAGGGTTGGAAAGGTAGCTTATGAATTGAATTGCCTAGTGAAATGAATGCGGTCCATCCGGTATTTCATGTCTCTATGTTGAGAAAATGTGTCGGTGATCCTAATGTTATTGTGCCTTTTGATATTGTGGGTGCTGTTGAGGATAACTTGACCTATGAGGAGGTTCCGGTTCAGATTGTGGATAGACATGTAAAGAGATTGAGGAACCAGGAGGTGGCATCCGTTAAGGTCCTTTGGAGAAATCAACAAATCGAAAGTGCTACTTGGGAGGCCGAAGAGGACATGCAAAAGCGGTATCCTTATCTTTTCCACTCCACTCAAGCCTAAGGTATCAATTTTAAGTCTCCTATTTGATTTCAAGTCTTGTATTTCAGCCCCTATATCATTCATATGCATTCATGTTTAAGTTGTCAAGTTTATGATGAATTTACACTTATGTTGAGGTTTTGAAAATGGTGTATTAAATGTAATGTTGCATTCTTATTGGGGCTGATTTGTTTATGATCACTCTTATCTTATACGTCTCTTTTACGTTTTGGAACGAATGTTCCCAAAGGGGAGATATTGAAACGATCCCAAAAAGTGCCCGAAAATGTGTCTCGAAATGCACGAAATTTTAAATTCTATATATCTCAAAATTCGTGCGCGATATCGAAAATCTGACTTCATATTCTTGTTCAGGGGTCAACATTAGGGGAAAAAGGGTCTAACCCCGATTTAAGAGCAAAAGAATGGCAATTATGATTTTTCAAGTGGCATATTCCAGTGAGCTATCAGTGCCCCTGGCACGACGCGCCAAGGGCATGCAGATGAAGAGAAGTTGTCGGAGAGGTGTATTTTTATGTCCAATGATTTTCTATGCGGTCCACGCCTCGGGCCTAAAAGTTTCCAAACGTGTTTTTACCTATACTTAGCCTTATTTCACCCTCATATCATCCTAAATATTTCTCAATACTCACTCCAACACTTAGCCATATTTTCACTCCCAAATTTAAGTCTCAAATCCTTATCCCAAGCTAAGGTTTTCCTTCAAGGTTCTTCTTCAAGTCTCCATCTCCAATCTTCACCAAGTTCATCCCCAAGCTAAGGTATGTGGGTTTCTTTAATGGGTTCCTTTCACCCATGATACCCAAGCCTCCTTTTACTCAAATTCCATGATTTAAAATTGATTTACAAATGGGTCTTGCTTATTATGAAATTCACTACACACTATGTTAAAGCTATGTGAAATTATGACTGTTTTGCTATGTTTTGGGCTATAAATCTTGGATCTATAGTAAGAATTGATGAGGGGTTTTAATGTATGTTGCTTGAGGGTGTTGCAAGGTATTGATTGATGGTTTTACAATGGATTTTCTTGAATGATTTCATCTCTATATTTCATGATTTTATACTAGCATTGCACACTTTCTGAGTGTTTGATAAAATGTCCGGATGTGGTTTCTTGAGGAGTTGAAGGTCCAAAGCATGAGATATGATATGATTGACTATATAATGATGAAATGAGCTTATGTATATGATATACTCTATATAAAGTGTTGCATTAGACCATACCCGATCCGAGGGGACAACAACCCGGTAACCGAGGTGGGGTTTGTACTCATCAACCATGTGAGGGGTTTGTACTTCTCCACCGTGTTGATAAGGTATGATTATCATCAACCATGTGAGGAGTTTGTACCTTGAAAATCTAGCTTGGTCTCTTCTACACATGTGATATCCTAAATGAGCATGAGTTACTTAAGCATGTTTTTTACTTATACATCGGTCATACATGTCATATTGTTATATTATGTCTATTGCCTATTATTAATCATTTTGACTATAATGTCTAATTCTTGTTGCATTACATCCTACATACTTAGTACATTCAAATGTACTAACGCATACTTTTGCCTACATGATATCACCATGTAGGAACCGGAGCCCAAGTTGATCCTCCTCCATGTGGCTAGTTCGGTGATACTCAAGCTAGTTGGTAAGTCCTCCATTTTGGGGACCTTAGTCTATGTTCTCTTGTTATGTATTGAGACATTCTTCTTTATGTTCTATTTGACTATGAGGGTGAGCCCAGTTGCTTTTTCTTGTCCCCCGCTCTTATCTATGTATTAGAAGTGTTTGTTGGACATATTATGTATCTATGATATGAGTTTTGACTCTTGTCTCTTGATTATGATATTATGTAAGCTCTCCCCTTAGCCTTTTGCCCCCTATTCTTACTCTTTTATGTCTCTTATATGCTTCTGTGACCAATGATGTGTCATGACAAGTTAAGAGGCTTGTTTGGGGTTCCTTCGGGTTCCCCTTTCGCCATGTCACATCTAGGCCCTAGGCTTGGGTCGTGACATAAATTCTTGAATGTCTTCCGCTAATGTACTGATTGAACTAGTGTGATGGGACTAGGTGGTTCGCTTGGGGACTACGAATAGTCTCCTAGTGCTAGTTACGCCTAGGGTACTCTCCCGGGGCGTGACAGATTCCTTTTTAATCTTGAACCGCTAAAATTAGAATAGTCCAATTCCTCTTGGACCATAAGATGGGACGCTAGGCACCTTTTAGGAATGATAGTATTTTTATTTTTTTAGTGCTCTTGTAGGTAATAATAAATAAATAAACCTAGGGGGTAGGGGTATATAGGACCCTCGGAGATGATGACCTACACTCAAGCTTAAGTACGGCGAAACCTTGATTTTTGTCCTTACGCTTAAAATAAGTCATGTGAAGCTAAATTGATAAAATTTAATTTTGTCTTTCGAAATAAAAGCCGAGTAAACTGATTCGAGTGAATATTAATTCGCTTACTCTAGTATTTTCTCTTTGTGTATTTTTAAATTGCTTGGGATAGTTAGATTTAGTTCCTGTCATTATTTGCTCGCTTACTTTTTCTCTTAATTGTTTAGTTCCTCACTTACAATTAATTGGGATAATTTTTCTAAAACAAGGGACCTCTATTTGTTAAAACCCCACATAAACACAAGATACGGCCGGGACCTGCATTTGCGGACCTCAGGTGCCCAACACTTTCCCTTCAAGGTAACTTGAACTCTAACCCGTTCTCTGGTGACTTGACTCGTATATTAGTTGTAGGTTTAGAATGGTGTCCTAATGCATCTTAAATCATAAGGGGGCGACTCTTCAAATTACTCTCAATTTTTTCAAATCCCAAAAGAGTCGTTGCCACGACGTCGTCCAAATTCTCATCTTTTCGCGAGAAAAAATGGGGTGCAGCACCAGGTACTTAGAAATTGGGAATACCGCTATATTTCAGTTAGAAATTTGTCTTGCTTCCTTTTAGATAAAAATTTATCAACAATATGACTTCTTATATAATTAGTTTGTTGAGTTTTGAGTTTAGATTTTACAATTGTATATTTTATTGATGTATACATATGCTTTCATTTATTTGAGTTTTTGATTGTACACAACACATTAAGTTCTAATATATTTTCCTAAAGACAACGGTAATTTCCGTGTATCCGTAACAATTGTATTCACTGGTAAGTTTTTAATTTGCATAATGACTTAATTCTTTGCCTTCTTGATATGTTTGTGTTCTTACGCATATGTTTGATTCACTAAAAATAATATTTTAAGTTTATTGCCAAGTTTCTGTTCATAAATGAATTCCAAATACAAACTCCTTGCTGAAAGGAGCTAGAAGAAGACAAGTCATCGTCAATATGCCTCCTTCAGACATAATATTTAGGTCATTCTTAGTTTTTTTTATTAACAATAACATTTTATATTAGATACTTGTTGTGATGCTTATTTCTGGAAGTGTGTTGACTTTCATTAATTATGTGATCATTTAATAGACGAACGATGGTTCAAAGTGAGTATTTTACTTCCAGTAAGCTTTTTTATGTTTACTTTGGATATAGAATATGTGCTTGAGTATATATTTATGACGTAAAGATAATAATAATTATTGATTAGAGAAGGCTTAAGCTAAAGAAGTATCTTGCATTTTTTAGTTCATATGATACAGATTCATTGTTTTGACTATCAGCTGGAGAGAAGCTTCTTTAGATTCTGTGGAAAGCTACGTGTAGGAGGAAGGCGTCAATTCAAGTTGCAACAAAATACAACACTTAGACGACTCTCAAGTTGATGGAGGTCACAATACTCGAAAACTATCCAGCCGACTTAGGTACCACAAATCTTCAGCCTCTTTACATTTAAAATTCCGGGCTTGACTTATTGTGGCAACCCTCAGATATCTTTTAGCTATGGCTGGAATATTTGCATGTTCATGCACGAAGAAAGGTAGGTATCTCAAGCAAAGTAAGCATTTGGCCTACACTGAAATTATATGTAATACCCTTACTATCGAGTTTAGCCCGTAGCATCAAGTCTAATTTGAAGGGACTATGAACGTCAACGCTCAACAAGTTTGTACGTTAATCATGAATTCTACAGCTCTTCATCCATTTTTACTTTGCAGCCCATAATCTGACTGGAATCTCATTATTCTTCTTGAAGGCGACCAAATACACAAGGCAAGTGGTAGTAACTCAATGCTACCACTCTTTGTTCATCACATCTTCACCCACTTTTCTTCCATTCATCAAGTCATTGTCCTATTTTTAAGACAAGTCCAGCCATCACAACAGTTGCTAGGGCTATTTCTTTCCCCATTTCCTCAAATTTATATGGAGATTTTTCTATTTAGTAAAGCTTTACAACTTTTAGTTATTTTGAATTTTTCACTATATTTAGGTTATTTTTCACAAATGAAAAATAATTCTCATTTTCATCGAACAATGAATTTGTAAACTCCTTTATGAATGTAAGTTTATAGTATGGGCTAAGCAAATGCAAGATCAAACTACCAGTAAAATCTATCGGCCATTTTTGAAAATGAATGTCATCTTGTGACTGCCAAGTTTAACTTTATAATAGAGCTTATAACATTTATTAACTACCAAGTACACTTATTGACGATGCTCCTCTTCTTGATCTCAAATTCTCTCAGAGAGCATCGTCAATTGAACAGTAGAAAAATTCTAATAACATATTTCTCATTGTACGGGCATGACATTTCTAGAATATATATATAGTCACTTGAAATACAAAGTATCTATGTAAAAAAAGAAAAAGAAGAAAGAAAAGATACGCTTGGAAACTTGAACTCAAACTTTGTGGAAAAAGTTAAACAAATTATTGATATTAAGAGAATGAAATACGTGCATCTATTTATAGAGTAGACATGTGCAGGGGCAGTATGACTCCTAATGCAGTTCTACTACCACTCCTAATTCTTGAAGGAGTCCAAGTACTTGAAGAAAGCTATTTTTTTGAAAAGAAAAAAAAGAAAGAAATTCAATTAAGAAAAGGATAGTTATCCTTAAAGGATAAGTACAGCAAGTGACGAGAAGGGATCTTGGATTCCTTTCAAACACAAAGTTAATGCAACGTATGAGGTGTTGATGAACATTTGTGTTCTTTTGTCCTATATGGACTTGAATTATAAGAATTATGAAAATTCTCAAATGGTGCTAGAATGGATCTTATGGATACTTCCACGTCTTGTCTTTAGGTGCAACATCTCGACAGATTGAAAGTAGAGATCACTTGTAAGTATTAAAATTCAGTGGAATTAAATTCTTAAATTAATTTGGACTATATTAAATTTAAAAAGATAGATCAAATAATGTGGCAATCTAAGTCAAATTAAAGGGGCCATTGAAAACACACAATGTGACATGTAGCAATTCAAGTAAAATTAAAGGGGTCACTTAAATCACACCACGTGTCAGATTTATATGGCAATTCAAGTTAAATTAAATGAGCCATTAAAATTGCACTACATGTCAAAGTTATGTGGTAATTCAAATCAAATTAAATGAGCCACTAAAATAATAACTATGTATATGTGACATGTTCTGACTAATAACACATTGACCAATCAGGTCACATTCCTTACAGCTATATATAGGAATCTCATTATTCAACCAGGGGGCTTTGACAAGAATAAGAGGCAAAATAGAGCTCGTGGATCAAAGATTACTAAATTTCTTACAATTTACAAGCTCAAGATCAAGAACGAAGCAAAAATCAAGAAGTTTAAGATCAAAATACTTGCTTACACTAATTATTCGTCATAATCATACAAAGTTTCGTGACGGATAATTCAAGTTCAAGATCGAAGATAAGATTCAAGATCAAGCTACTCATGTCCTTGAATTTAATTCGAGTTCAACACAGTTTTTTTTTATTACTTGAAGAATCAGAGGATCACTATAGAGATTGTAACACCCGCTACATTTTGAAATTCAACATAATATGTTTGATACTTCAATTTTTCTATCTTGATTATTTATTTTTCTCGACTCGAAAATTTGCTGCGCACAACTACAATGATGGGCTAGCCACATGACTCACTTTCTTATCACTTTAAATGATGAACTAACTCTAGTTTTGTTATTCGGGTCCATACGGACCTCCCCCTCTTTCGCACTTCGGAGGTAGCCGTGAAGGCTCAAACTTCTTCATCTACGAGTCAATCTCTTTGCTTGTACGAGAAAGTATTTTACAAGTTCGCGGAAGCTGGAAAACTAGTTGTATACAGCATGTATACACTGGTATACAACTGATGTATGCTGAGATGCAGGGGTAAAATCAGTTCATATACAGCCACATACTTTTTGATGTTACAGGTTGAAGATCGGGCTGAAAAGTCCAAATTCAAGGAGGTGTATACACTTATATAGAGTGTATTATGCACAGTGATAACTGAGGCGAAATGGGCCAAAGCCCAAAATGCTGAACTCAATCTTTTATTATTTATTTATTTATTTGTATTTATTTGGATGCTAACATTTATTTGTTTAATTAACTTAATTAAATTTTTACAGATAAATTATTTGTGTTAATTTATTTTATATTATTATTATTATTATTATTTTAAACGATTTCATGTTTTGGCAAAGTTAGTTTCATTTAAATACTTTAAAGGTGGTCAAGTTATTCTTTTATTTTAAAGTCATGTGTGTTTAAATCAATTTGAAATTGAGATCATTTAAATTATTAATATTAATTATTGATCTCCTTTTTTTCCGAAAAATATAATTTTACTTTGAATGTCTTTTGGTTAGTTAATTGATAAAAATTACATTTTCTTTTAAACTACTTTAGTTAGAGTTTTTAGAAGCTCAAATTATTTTGATTTCTAAGTCAATTTTCTTTAAAGTTATACAGTTTTCTTCCTTCAAAAATTATTTTGTTTATTGTACTTGGATAAGTTTAAAGTTTTTTTAAAGTTTAAATTATTTTAGAATAGTTAGTCAAATTAAGTTTTAAATCATTCACTACTAAAAAAACTGTTAAAAGAGACCTTAAAAAGAGACCTCAAAAGAGACCTCAATGTTAGGTCGCTATAATGCAGGTGGGTTTTTTGTAGAGACCTGATAAAGTCGCCAAATAAAGACCTCACAAGGTCACTAATTTTTTCTCTTTATCTTCTAAAAAAGAGACCTCATGAAGTCGCTAATTTATTATTTATTTTTATTTTATATTTTACTAAAAGAGACCTCATGAGGTCACAGTTCTATAATTTATTTTTATTTTATATTTATAAAAAGAGACTTCATGAGGTCTCTATACTTTATTAAATTTATTTAAATTCAAATAAATAGAGACCTCATAAGGTCGTCTTTTCAAATCATACTAGACGAATAAGTGACCTCGTGAGGTCTCTTTTCTGGAAAATAAAATGCAGTAAAGTGACCTCATTTCTGGGGAAATACTGGCAGCTTATTATTGTTTTTGCAGCTTTCCACCTGTCATTTAATTTAACATATATTTTACTCAGCCAAATTAAGCTCAAAGAGCTACCAACAATACAACAAATATATTTACCAAATATTCTCATATCAACTCAAATGAAAATCAACTGCAAAGCGAATAAAACATAAAAGACATAAATTAAATAATAGAATTTCAAAGTTACATACATTGACAAAACACATAATAAGTCTCATAAAACAACAAATTAAGAAATTTAAATTATATCTATTACAACTCTATACTTCAATAATGTGGCAGTGTGTTTACCACATGTTCCTCATCATCTTCCTCACACTAGACTCATCCATCATATCTTTTTGTTGACCATATACGGGATGTCGAGAAGGTTGAGATTGAGAAGGTTGAGTAGGCTGATCTGATATAGATCCTTGTCGATCGTCTACTAATCATCACACTATCTTTTTATTTTTTCTTCTTTTTGGAGGCATAATCAATAGTTTTATTCTTCTCAGAACCTGCCATCTAAGTAACAAAGCATCAAAAGATAAGTCCAACTTCTTTTATTTGACATAGAATAGAAAGATAAATGATTCAACTTATGTCCAACAACAACTCAAATGCACACTATGAGGTATACATAACTCAGATGCACGCTAAGGCTTTAACAACAAAAAAATTGACATTTAAATCTGAGATTAACAAATTAATGGAGAACTCGACAAAACTAAAGCTCAACAATGTTGCTTTAATAGTATAAGCTTGACCAATTTCAGATTCTTTTGCAGTTTTTTTAATTATTATTGGTGAATCATAATCCTAAAAGTTGTGTAACTTTTTCTAATTATTATTGTTCATATCCCTGTAAGTAAAATATGTTCTATTCAAATGAGAATAGAACTCATGAAACAGAGACATTAAACCAATAAACAAAGCCAAACATCTTGATAAATAGTTTTACAATCAATGATTTTATTTATTTCTAGATACAAAAATAAAGAGAAACAACGAACCAAGAAGACAAACAAAAAATTCTCATTTAAAATTGATCAAGTTTAAGCTAAATTACACCAGAAAGGAGGAAGAAAAAGAAGAATGTCGTTATTGGATCAATATTCATCGTTATTGGTTTATATGTCATGTTATGGAGGACAACCAAAGAGAAGACAATGGCTGAAGCTGAAGCGATTTTTTAGCATAAAGCAATAACCTGAATAAAGAAAAATAAAAATAAAACGACAATGAAGTATTGTAGGAGAAACCTTTAAAACCTCATGTCATGTAGTGGGCATGTAGTTCTCTAGAAAACTGAAAATAAGCTCCCAGATAGTGGACATGTAGTTCTCTAGAAGTTTGTTAATTATTAAGTTAATTTTTGATAATGCTCTTGTACATAAGGCATAAACTAGATTTGTAGTAGCTTCCTATAAGCCATGTTTTTATCCTAGAGGTGTGTGCCTTGCCTTTGTCATTGTGTTTTTTGTCCTCCTATGAAGCTCACTCTTGTACATACATAAACTAGATTGCCAGTAGCTTCCTGTAAATCATGTTTCTGTCATAGAGGTCTGTGCATCTCCTTTGCCATTGTCATGTTTGCCCTCCTAAGAAGCTCAACCGCATACTTAACTTGACTCAGTGGATTCCTCTTGGTAAATGTCTAAGCTCACTTACTAAAAAAAAGTGAAGAGGTCCAAGATCTTTCACGGCAAACTCCTTCTCAAGCTTTTAACAATGTTTGAGACAAGCTTAGTATTACTTCCTGTGAAAACTATATCATCCAAAAATAACATATGGACAATGTCTCTCACACAATGAAGAATAAATAAAGAGGGATCTACTTTATTATATAGGAAACAAATTGCCAAATAGTAGGCATGTAGTTCTCTAGAAGTTTGTTAATTACTAAGTTAATTTCCCACAATACTCTTATACATAAGCATAAACATTTTCAGTAGCTTCCTATAAACCATGTTTTTGTCCTAGAGATGTGTGCATTGCCTTTGTCTTTGCCATTGTCATAATTATCCTCCTAAGAAGCTCACTCTTGTACACAATGCATAAACTAGATTGTCAGTAGCTTCTTGTAAATCATGTTTGTGTCCTAGAGGTGTGAGCATTGCCTTTGCCATTGTCATGTTTGTTCTCCTAAGAAGCTAAGCAGTATATTTTACCTAACTCAGTGGTTCCTCTTGGTAAATGTCTAAGCTCACTTACTAAAAAGAAGTGAAGAGGTCCAAGATCTTTCACGACAAATTCCTTCCCAAACTTTATAACAATGTCCGAGACAAGCTTAGTATTATTTCCTGTGACAACTATATCATCCACAAATAAATAAGGACAGTGCCTCTCACACAATGAAAAAAATAAAGAGGGATCTACTTTACTATACAGGAAGCAAGCTGCCAAATAATGGGCATGTAGTTCTCTAGAAATTTATTAATTACTAAGTTAATTCCCCACAATGCTCTTGTACATTACTACCTATATAAGGGAACAAAAGAGTTGCTTCTGGCCGCAGGGGTACTTCAGAAAATTCAAAAGTTATTTTATTTTATTATGTTTATATTGTACTTCCACGCCTGACATGTCTTCTTCCTTTCAAATCCACCTAACTTCTCAAAAAGGTTTTTATTACTTTTCATGTTGGATTTGAAAATCAACGAACTATCGAATAGCTCTTTGTCATTTTTTTCGTTCCTCCCCATCTCTTCTTCGGTTACAGTTCTGAACTTTCTTGCTGAAACCTCTGTTCGACCATCAAAGGCTTTAAAAAAAATTGAAGGTTTTGTTAATGCATTTTCTCTTGCTTCTTTTTTTTTGAAGAAAAATGTTCGTTAGGTTGGATTTTGTCAAAATTTGCTTGATTCTTGGAATGGGTGTTTCAGATTTTAGAAAGTTAATGCTTTCAATTTGGTTGAATGAATATGCTAAACTGGATGTTTGCTTAATTTGTTTATATCTTTTTAGGTAAGGTTTTTGGGGAATAAACAATCAACAAATTCAGATTGTTAGCTATTTTTATTAGGACTGAACATTATGTCAAAACGTCAGATTCTAAATTTTAATAAGGTCCTCCTGAAATTTCTTTTGAACCTTGTTGAATAATCTTTATAGATTCTATCATTTCACTGCCCATATAATATCTATGCGTACACACTTTTGTGATAGAAGTTACTGGACGAGAATTTGTTGTGCCAACAAATGTAACTCAAAAGGGCAACAAAATTGTTTGCCCTTTTGGAGTTTTGCAAAAACGCAAGCTTGTTAATCCATGTTTTTAGAGATGAAGGAGAAATAGACAAAGTGAACGAAGTCAAATTCTTATTTGTGCTTTATAGAGGTAGGCTCTCATGTGCGAATATAACTCTACTAAGTAGCTATGTGTTCATAATTTTCAACTCATTTCTACTCTTTCTTCTTCAATACAGTGGCTATCAACTTGAATACATAATAGCATCTTATTGCACCACATGATTGTATTTATAGGGATATTTCGTCCAGTCTCTTATTCTGGATTCTTATTTTACCTCTGAAGATCAGTCACCTCAATTGAGTTACAACGTCTACTATTTAAATTGGGTGCTCTCCTCATAAACCTTAGATGCAATGTGGTAAATGTCGAAGAGTTGCAACTATATTCTGGTTATTTACTTCTGCCTAATGTTAATCAATATAATTTTTCACACGTTACTCGAGCTACCCTCCTAGTAAGGCATAAACTAGATTTCTAGTAGCTTCCTGCAAACTATGTTTTTATCCCAGAGGTGTGTGAATTGCCTTTACCATTGTCATGTTTATCCTCCTAAGAAACTCACTCTTGTAATAAGGCATAAACTAGATTGCCAGTAGCTTCCTGTAAACTACGTTTCTGTCCTAGAGGTGTGTGCATTAACTTTGCCATTGTCATGTTTGTCCTCCTAAGAAGCTTACGACATACTTAACCTAACTCAACGGATTCCTATTGGTAAATATCTAAGCTCACTTACTAAAAAGAAGTGAAGAGGTCCAAGATCTTTCATGCAAACTCCTTTCCAAGCTTTGTAATAATCTTTGAGACAAGCTTAGTATTACTTTTTGTGACAACTATATTATCTACAAATAACATATGGACAGTTCCTCTCACACAATGAAGAGTAAATAAAGAGGGATCTACTTTACTATACAGGAAAGAAACTGAAGTAATTGAAGACTAAACCTGTCAAACCAGGTTCTAAGTGCCTATTTGAATCCAACATAAGCTACAACTCCTCAGGAACCATAATTGAAACCCTAGCTAGTTACAATCACTTTCCCCATTAGTTACTCTGCTAACAAACATTTTTTCTAAGTCTCAACAATGTACATATAAACTATAAATAACTATCCACATTATATTATTGACTACAACTTCATTGAATTTCTTCAGATAGTGTATGCTCTTCGCTAAAAACTAACCGAATGATTAATTGAATTTAAAAACTAATCGTATCTACACACATTAAAGTCTCCACCAATTGCCTGATTCTCGCTCCATAGCTCCCTAATAGCAGCCAATTCATTCTATATTACTCCCTTTCCAGGTTGGTGTGAGGGTCATATATACTGTGACGCACCACCTGAAATCTGCCTGAGTTCTCTCAAATATGCTGGATATGGAGAATATCTGTGTTGAATTTCCAAACAGCTTTGTAGCCTCTTGTACTGGAGTATTACTATGCCCCCTCACGTACTGTAAGCTTTTAACACTACTTAGTCAGTTCACCTATTACTCCATATCTATCTAGAAAGATCAGTAGTCCAATACTCTATTTTTGTTTCTTGAATGCAAAGAATGTCAATTTTCTATTTATGAACCAG
>JAPFFP010043751.1:0-12962 GCA_026153255.1 Solanum medicagineum
CATACAATTAGATGTTCAAAATTTTCTCCTATGGAATATTTGAATATGACGAACAATTGGTGAAATTCTCTGAAGACGTTGTTTTATTAGATTGGTTATATAATGATATTAGGTATTTCGTTCAAATGGTATAAGTTTATTTTTTAAGTTGTGATACTATAATTGTTTGGATTAATACTTCCTTTGTTTGTTTAGATTTTATGAGATATATTTTATTTTATGAATTAAATATAAGTTAGCATTTGACAAACTCAGTTGCCTATAAGAGGGTCTCTTTTTCTATCAACTTTGCTGCATTTACTAGTTATATACTTTTCATCAAAAGTGTGAACTAAATAATTTATGAATGACTGTAGCTATTATTAATGGTGATTATGCCATCGCTCATTAAAGCTTATAGCTTCAGTGTCAAATCAAGTTGATTTACTAGCCAAATAAATTGGACGCTAAATAGGAGAAATTAGATGTTTTCACAAGGATATTCTAGCCTTTGTAATTGTCACCAAAGTATTGTTTGTAAAAATATGAATTTTTAGCGATAATTTTATTGAAGTTATCGGCTATAGAAATTGACACTACAAGAGCATAACTATTTTTTGGACTTTAGTTTGTAGTCATTTAATTGTCACAACCAATTTATTTTAACAGCAATTTAATTGAATATACTAGCTATAAATATGGACACTATATAAACACGTCTAACTACCTTGGATTGGATTTAGCAACAATCTTGATTGCTGCAACCAATTGCCGCAAAATCAAGCGAGTATTAGCGACAGTTAAGCCTAGCTTTACCAGCATTTGCCATAATGGCCGCAAAAGCCTTTGCCGACCCTCGATACAACGACCAAAGTTCACTGGCCGGTAAAGGCTATAACGGCCATTATTATGGCCACTAATATAATTTTTAATTGCCACTAAATCCTCTTTTTGTTGTACGTACGTACTGACATTCTTTGGGCCTGCATCATTTTACGATGCAGACATAGGTGACCGAGCCTTTTAGTAGGCATATCCCGGGTGATTCAGCATTTCTACTTAGACAGTGGTGAGACCTCTTTGCAGCCAGAGGCTCGTAGATATTATTTCTTTCAATTTCAGTTGCTTTCGTTAGTTTAGGTTAGCCGTGACCTGTCACGGTACCCATTCTATAGTCATGTTTAGTAGAGGCTTCATAGACTGATAGACAGTATTTTAGTATCTCTTTCAGATTGTTGACTTCCAGTTGATCTGTTTCATTATAACTTAAGATATGAATTCCGTGGTTGTATTTACTTTTAGCCTTTATTTATTGCTTAAGTCTTTCGTTGAGTAATGTAGTCAGGACAAGTGGTTCACTTCAGGACCAACAATGGTTTCTGAGTGTCAGCCACGTCCAGGGTGTAGACTCGGGGCGTGACAAATTTGGTATCAAAGCACAAAGTTCAAACGTCCTAGTGTGTCTATGAAGCGTGCCTAGTAGAGTCCTTATTATTGGTGTGAAGCGCGCCACATCCATAATAGGGAGGCTACGTGACATTAGGAAGTGTTGGCCTTCTTTGGTATTCCATTCCGTGCTTCAGAGTTTAACTCTAATCAAATCCCTTCTAACTCGTGCGTTCATGTTTTGTTTTCAGATCATGCCTCTCAAAAGAGCAGTTGGACGTCTTGCACAAGCCAGGGGTAGAGGACACCCTGCTAGACATAATGTGAATCAGGCTGAACCACAAGTCCCTGAGGGGCCAAGAGGCCCAGCTATGTCTGCTGAGCAGCCATCACAGGCTGACATCTCTAATGTTGAGCTCAGACATGCCATTCAAACTCTAGCTCACGCAGTGACAACACTAGGGGCTCAGCAAGGAGTGGGCAGACAAGATGCTCTTGACACTTCTAGGATTCGTGAGTTCTTAAGGATGAACCCACTGGAGTTCACGGGGTTAACACTGAATGAGGATCCAGAAAACTTTATTTATGAGTTGCAGAAAGTGTTCCAAGTTATGCACGTGGCTGATACAGAGTGTGTGGAGTTAGCTGCTTACCATCTTAAGGGGGTGGCAAGAGTATGGTATGATCAATGGAAAAGAACTAATGGAGAAGGTGCACCACTCTTAAGTTGGGTTGTGTTTAAGGAGGCCTTCTTGGGTCGTTCTTCCCCCAAGAGCTAAGGGAAGCGAAAGTAAGAGAATTTCTAAACTTGAAGCAGGGGTTTATGAGTGTGCAAGAGTACAACCTTAAGTTTACTCAACTATCTCGCTATGCCCCAGATATGGTAGCCGATATGAGAAGTAGGATGAGTTTGTTCGTGGCTGGGCTTTCCCGAATGACTAATAAGGAGGGCAGGGCAGCTATGCTGATAGGAAACATGGATATAGCTAGAATAATGACAAAAGTGCAACAGGTTAAGGAGGGGAAGCTGAAGGATAGGGAAAAGTAGGGCTAAGCCATCCGGTCAGGAGATAGGGAAGAGAAGTAATGGGAATGGGAGCCGCCTACCTTTTAAGTTAGGGTCGGTTGGGCTAGATCCATCATCTGCCAGTGCATCAACACCAAAGGTTCGACATGAACAAAGGTCCTAGAATTTTAGAGCCCAAGTCACCCAGTCACAAGGGAGTGTGGCTCAAAGATCTCCTTGCCATCCATTGTGTGGCAAGTGTGGTAAGTTCCATCCCGGAGAGTGTCTTGTGGGTACTAATGGTTGCTTTAGGTGTGGACAGATGAGTCACTTCCTGAAGGAGTGCCTGATGGGAAGACAGAATCATGGACTCCATAGGGCTCAATCATCTTCATCAGCGAGCAAGATGACTATTTAGGGTACTACTTCAGGGGAAGGCAGAGGTGCAAACCGTCTGTATGCTATGTCCAACCGACAGGATCAAGAGAATTCGCCAAATGTAGTCACTGATATGCTTAATGTTTTTACTCATGATGTTTATGCATTACTAGACCCAGGTGCTACTCTATCTTTTGTGACTCCTTACATAACCATGAAACTTGAAATCAGTCCTGAGCATCTTCTTGAGCCCTTTAGTGTATCCACTCCTGTGGGTGAGCCTATTCTAGCTCAAAGCGTCTATAGAGATTGTCCTATCTCAGTCTACCATAAAGACATTTTAGTCGATCTAGTTGAGTTAGACATGGTCGACTTCGATGTTATTCTAGGCATAGATTGACTTCATGCTTGCTATGTTTCCATTGATTGTAGAACCAGAGTTGTCAAGTTTCAGTTTCCAAATGAGCCAGTCTTAGAATGGAAGAGTAGTTCAGCTGTGCCTAATGGTCGTTTCATCTCATACCTTAAGGCTAGAAAGTTAATATCCAAGGGGTGTATTTACCATAAGGTCAGTGTTAGAGATCCAGTGCTGAGACACCATCTCTCCAATCTGTTCCAGTTGTAAATGAGTTTCCTGAAGTCATTCCTGATGACCTACCTGGAGTCCCTCCCGATAGGGAGATAGACTCTGGGATAGATGTCCTTCCAGATACCCAGCCCATATTGATTCCGCCATATAGAATGGCCCCAATAAAATTGAAAAAGTTAAAAAAACAGTTAAAAGATCTTCTGAGAAAAGGTTTTATTAGACCTTGTGTTTTACCTTGGGTGCCCTAGTCCTATTCGTGCGAAAGGAGGATGGTTCCCTTAGGATGTGTATAGACTATCGTCAATTAAATAATGCCACTACAAAGAACAAATATCCCCTTCCCAGAATTGATGACCTATTTGACCAACTTCGGTGTGTCAATTGTTTCTGTAAAATAGATCTCAGACCCGGCTATCATCAGTTGAAAGTCAGAGAAAGTAATATCCCAAAAATAGCTTTCAAAACTCGATACGGACACTATGAATTTTTGGTCATGTCATTTGGCTTGGCTAATGCCCCTACAACTTTGATGGACCTTATGAATCGAGTATTGAGGCAGTACCTAGATATGTTTGTCATTGTATTTGTTGATGACATCCTAATCTACTCCAAAAATGAGAAGGAACATGTTGACCGTCTTAGGATTGTCCTTAGGACCCTTAAAGACCATAACTTGTATGCCAAGGTTTCCAAGTGTGAATTTTGGTTCGCATCTGTGGCATTTCTAGGCCATATTGTATCGGGAGAAGGTATTAGAGTTGATTTCCAAAAGATTGAGGCAGTGAAGAACTGGCCAAGGCCCACAACTCCAACAGAGATAAGAAGTTTCTTGGGTTTGACTGATTATTATAGGTGCTTTGTAGAAAGTTTCTCATCTATATCAGCACCCTTGACCAAGTTGACCCAAAAGAAGGTTAAAATTCCAATGGTCAGAGGCTTGTGAAAAGAGTTTTCAGGAGTTGAAAACTAGGCTGACTACAACTCCGATTTTGTTGCAGAGAGGCAAGGTGATAGCATATGCCTCCAGACACCTTAAGAATCACGAGAAGAACTACCCAACTCATGATCTTGAGCTGGCTGCGGTGGTGTTTGCTCTCAAGATTTGGAGACACTATCCCTATGGTGGGCATGTGGATGTGTTCACCAACCATAAGAGTTTGCATATGTATTTAGTCAGAAGGAGTTGAACCTGAGGCAGAGGAGATGGCTAGAGTTGCTGAAAGACTATGACATGAGCATTTTATATCACTCAGGTAAAGCTAATGTAGTTGTTGATGCTCTTAGCAGTGTATCCATAGAAAGCACCGCTCATATTGAGGATGAGAAGAGGGACTTGGCCGAAGCAGTGCATAGGCTCTCATGTTTAGGGGTCCAGCTTGTTGATACAGATGAGGGAGGTGTAGCTGTTCTAAATGGGGCCGAGTCTTCATTAGTTGTGGAGGTGAAAGAAAAGAAGATCGGGATCCCATTCTTCTCCAACTAAAAGAAGATGTCCAGAAGTAGAAAGTATTAGCTTTTGCAAAAGGGGGAGATAGGGTGCTAAGGTGTTCTCGATGTGGATGGCCTTCGGAATAGAATACTAGCAAAAGCCCATGGTATCAAATACTCTATTCATCCGGGCTCCACAAAGATGTACAAAGATTTACGAGATATATATTGGTGGGGTGGTATGAAAAGAGACATTGCTTAGTTTGTTTCGAGGTGCCCAAATTGCCAACAAGTCAAGGTAGAACATCAAAGAGCTTGTAGTGTGGCTTAGAATATAGACATCACTGAGTGGAAGTGGGAAATGATTAACATAGATTTGTAACTGGGTTATCGCGGTCGTGCAGACATTATGATTTCATCTGGGTAATAATAGACAGAATGTGACCAAATCAGCTCATTTTCGACTAGTTAAAACAACCGACACTGTGGAGGATTATGTCAGGCTATACATTTTTGAAATTGTAAGATTGCATGGAGTTTCTTTATCTATCATTTCAGATAGAGGGGCCCAATTCACAGCACAACTTTGGAAGTTCTTTCAGAAAGGGCTTGGCACGAAGGTTAATCTTAGTACAGTTTTTCATCCTCAGACAGATGGGCAGTCCGAGCGAACCATACAGACTCTTGAGGACATATTGAGGGCATATGTCATAGACTTCAAAGGTAACTGGGACAATCACCTACCCTTGATTGAGTTCTCTTATAATAATAACTTTCAAGCTAGCATACAGATGGCCCCATACGAGGCCCTTTATGGATGGAGATGTAGATCGCCTATTGGTTGGTTTGAGTTTGGTGAAGCTAGATTGATAAGGCCTGACTTGGTTCAACAAGCCATGGAGAAGGTAAAAATCATTCAAGAGAGGTTGAAAACTGTGCAAAGCCGCCAGAAATCATATATCGATGTTAGGAGGAGGGATTTGGAGTTTGAGGTAAATGATTGGGTATACTTGAAAGTTTCACCTATGAAGGGTGTCATGAGATTTGGAAGGAAAGGAAATCTGAGTCCACGGTTTATCGGTCCTTATCAGATTGTAAGACGAATAGGTAATATTGCATATTAGTTGGAGTTATCAACAGAGTTGGGTGCTATACATTCGGTATTCCATGTTTCCATGCTTAAGAAATGCTTGGGAGATCCCTCCCTAGTTGTTTCAGTTGAGATTGTTGGGATTAAAGATAGTTTATCCTATGAAGAGATTCCGGTTCAAATTCTTGACCACCAAGTTCGTGAATTAAGAACCAAAGAGATTGCTTCAGTTAAGGTGCTATGGAGAAATCAACTCACTGAGGAAGCTACATGGGAAGCAGAGGAAGATATGAAAACAAAATACCCACACTTGTTTGTGCTCCCCAATTAGGATTTTGAAGGTAAATTTTCACTCTTGATCTCGAAGATTTGCACTTATTATAGCTTGAGTAACCTTTTATGATTGAGTTCAAGAGTAACATGTATGCTTCGAGTTAATTCATAACATCGTTATCATTCGACGACAAATGATCCCAAGAGGGGGATATTGTAACACTCGATGAAATTACCCAAAACCTTTAGAAGGGAGATGTGCACATAACGCGGTCTTTTCATGCTCTGATGGCTAATTCGAGACCAGATTTGCAATATGCACAAAAAATGGAGTAGGAAAATGGCCTTATTCTTTAGAACAACCGGATTGAAAAATAATTTTTTGATCCAAAAATCAAAACAGTGTGAGTATGTGTAGGGGCCTGATCGTGGATCTAGACTTCTGTTTTTTTCAAAATTTTCAACGGGATTGAAAAAACAACTCATTCAGAGAATTTTTGAAAAAAATGCACTGAGGCGCGCCAAGTCCGCATCAGGGACCTGGTCCCCGAAATTCAAAAAAATTTAAAATTTTTCGAGGGGCATTCCAGATATTTTTCCACCCATCGTAAACCAATACCTTGTTATTTTGAAGTCGTTTTCACCCAATAATTCTATAATCTACGCAATTCCTTTCACTTTTTCATGAACTTCATTCAGAAACAATGGTTAGGGAAAGAAAGAAGGGTTAGGACTTGACTAGCCTCTACGAATTTCCAAGAAAACTTGTGTCCAAGTATGTAAGGCAATCTAAAATTCTATTTTTGAAGTTATTCCATGTTCTTTAGAACGAGATTTAGTCAAGAACCAAGTCAGTTTCATTTCTGTGAAGTATTGTGATATTAAGGTTTTCTTATGTAAATTTTACTGAAATTACTATTCCTGTTCTCAAAACTTCATTTTTGAGCATGTATCTTTAGGTAATGAAGTTTATTACAATTACAAGAATCATGAATGATTGAGAATTATTTCCCTAGCATGTTTTACTTGCATTGAAAAATGATCAGTTTACTACAACCACTTAACCAGGCTTATGTACAGTGAGCTAACAGATTTTCTTGAGATTAAGTTATGAAGCAAGTTCAGAAAAGTTAGTTTAATAAAACATTTAGAGCCAAGGCTCCAAGCAATATATAGTTATGACAGTCCATATTTTGGGAGTAGTATTGAGCACCGAGTTGGATACAAGTTCCATAACTCCAAACCCAGAAACTACGTGGATAACGTAGGATAGGATTGTACCAGATGTACAACTCCTCATATGCCACTAAGATGGTCCATTTTATACGGATCCACAACACTTCATCCCTTCCCCTGCATGGTATAGGATGACCCTGGCAACGTGGGTAGTACGTTGTATCATCACGAAACTCATAGTGATGGTTGTCGATTAGAGAAACTCCCCAAGTTATAGTATACATGATTTTCAAACACAAATAGAGTTGCATCTATTTTAGCATTAAATAAGATACTTTGCTATAATGCTTTACTTATGTTTTTAATTTATTTCTACATTAAAATTTGTGACTTCAGTCTATTATCTTGAGCTTTCCATTTTGGCTATTTTACATATCATATATTCCATGTATTGATGTCCTTTGGGCCTGCATCAATTTACGATGCAGACACAGGTGACTGAGCTCCTTAGTAGGCATATCCTGGGTGATTCAACATTTTTACTTAGTCAGTGGTAAGACCTCTTTGCAGCCAGATGCTCGTAGAAGTTATTTCTTTCAGTTTCAATTGCTTTAGTTTAATTTGGGTTAGCCGTGGCCTGTCACGGTACCCATTCTCTAGTCATGTTTAGTAGAGGCTTCATAGATTGATAGACAGCATTTTAGTATCTCTTTCAGATTATTGACATCCTAGTTGATCTGTTTCATTATAACTTAAGATATGAATTCAGTGGTTGTGTTTACTTTTAGCCTTTATTTAGTGTTTAAGTCTTTCGCTTAGTGATGTAGCCAGGTCAAGTGGTTTGCTTGGGGAGCAGCAATAGTTTCTGAGTGTCGATCACGTCCAGGGTGTAGACTCGGGGCTTGACATAGACCAATATCGGAAGCTTCATTAAAATATCTCAATATGCACTTGACAACTTTCCATTACCTTTTGTTGAGACATGTATTTGCTTACTACACTTACATATTGATCAATACATTATGTATAGACACCATAGCGAACATTATGTTATCAATTGTGCAATAATAAAGAACCTTTGACATATGTTTTATCTCATTTTAATGCTAAGGCATTTGAAATTCTAAAAGTTCAAAATGAGGAGATAACGATGCATTACAGATTTACATATATATGTATTGAATCTTTCAAAAACCCCTTTTGATGTACATTTTATTTTTTAAAAAAATATTGAATACTATCTTCTCTTAAAATCTCCATATCAAGAACTTTTCTTACAGCTTTTAGATTTTTCATGTCAAGTTTCTTGCTCAACAATTTCTTCAAAGCATTTATCTCTATGATATCATGAGCAGCAATAAACATATCATCAACATACAAAAGTAAATAAATCATTGAGGTACAAGACATTTTCTAATGATATAAATGATTTTCAAACACACTTCTTGAAAATTTATGTGTAGTCATGAATGTACTAAATATCTTGTACAATTTTTAAAAAATTGTTTCAAGTCACATAATGATTTTTTCAGTTGGCGTATATGACCTTCTTTTTCTTAAACTAGAAAACTCTTTAAATGATTGAAAAAAAATTTCTCTTTTATATCTTCATGCAAAAAAGGAGTTTTGACACCAAGTTGTTAAAATTTTAAGTTAAATTGTGCAAACAATACTAGTAGAACTTTGCTTCACGATTGGAGAGAAAATCTCAGTCGCATTCAATTTCATCCTTCTGACTAGATTAAACCATCTTCAATCAATCTCTACTTTAACCTGACATCTTTCACTTTTGGAATCCCCTCTTTTTTTTTAGATCCATTTGCATTCAACTATCCTCATCCCTATTCGTCTTTTCACCAAAACTTGGCTCCATCTCTTTCATTATAGATATCTACCATTGTGCAACATCCTTGCTACTAGTTGCTTCAATATATAAGGAGGCCTTAAGATCCTTTGTCTCTTTTTCTGCAACTATGACTACACATGTAATCAAATTTGCTTGTTTTGTAAGATGCTCTAGTCTCTGTATCTACCTCTTGTCCCTTACCTTTACAATTGTGTATGGCCTATTGACAAAATGTTCTTGGAGATCTATACTTTTTGACTCATCTTCAGCTTTAGTCTCTTGATTCTTTTCCTTGGTAAGCTTCACCTACTCATTTTTTGATAACTCCATGAAAATTTTATGAGTATACAATATAGATGATTCATCAAAGGTAACATCTCTACTAATTATAAATTTGAGTAAATACAAACACTAAAAAATTTGTATGCTATTACATCATCCACATACCCTATGAATATGGCCTTCTTAGTCTTAGTTCAAGATTTTCTTCACTAACATATTAATAAGTTGGACACCCAATCATTTGATAATATTTTATTTGGTATCTTAAAATCAATTATTGATGATGGAGTTCGATTCACAATATGAGAAGCAGTGTAAATTATTTCAGCCTAAAATACTTTGGACATTTTGCTTGTAAAAGTAAATAACGAGCCTTTTCAAGAAGAATTATCTTCATACTCTCGACTATTCTATTCCATTATGGGGTGTGCCTGACGGTCTTATGTATTAACATTTCACAAATTTTACAAAACTCATTAAAGTCTTCACTAAAAATTTCAAGTCATTGTCTGTGCAAGGATATCTATGCATATACTTGATTCCCCCCGCCCCCCTCCATTTATTCTCAATCAAAATCTTCTACTTATTAAATATTTTAAAAATATGCACTCAATTTTAGTTTTTTTTTTTTGAAAAATCATGATTATGAGAAATTGTCTCTTTTCATCCTTCGATGGAAGTTTAGAAGAACCATATAAATCTTAATCAATATAGTCTGGCATCCCTATTGTCTTATGCTCGGTAGTGCTAGAGTTGACCTTCTGCTTTTCAAGAATGCTCATTAAATTCAAGTGTATTGATTTTCTCACTATTTAAAATATTAAACTTGTTCAATATTCCCAATACTTGTGAGGTCATATAACACAACCTAATTGTCACGTCCTATCACGACCCAAAAATAGATGTGATGGCACTCGTCTTATCCCACCAAGACAAGTCAGCCTAAAATTCAATTATAACCATAAAATGCAGAAGGATAATACAAAGTGAAAATTTTAACTATGGATAATAAGTCAACTTAATTAAAATCCCCCAAAACCTGATTGTCACGTGCACAAGTCTCTAATGTGTTACAATAGATTTGAAAGAAAACTACAAGTCTCAAATGATGTTGTCTCTAAAGTAGAACAAGATCATAAATAGGGGGATGAGGCTCGTTGAGATGACAAATAGCTACCTCACTAATCTTCACAGAAAGCCTCGGCTAGAAAGAGAATAGAGAGTATCACAAAGATCCGAGCGCATAACCTACAAAAATGTAGAAGCAAGGGGTGAGTACCAACCACACGGTATCCAGCAAGTGAACTCCTAAACACAAAGTCAAGTAATACATAATACAAATACTCCTAATTCTCCAACCGAACCTCCATAACTACAACTTGCATAAAAATCAGCCCAAGCAAACAGTTCACTATGTACAGAGAATATAACTCAATAACTACATCAATATTTACAAATCAACAACATAAGGATCAAATTCATCCATCACAAGTTTTATAAAAACACACTCACAAGTTCATAAATGATAAAGATGTCTAATGTAATGCAATGCAACATAAAGTATAATGATACATGTCTGTCGCGGCGTGCGACACGTTCCTCAAATTATAATATCTATCGCAGCGTGCGACATGACCCTTGAATTATAGTATCTATTATGGCGTGCGACACGACCCTCAAATTATAGTATCCATCGCAGCATGCAACATGAACCTCGAGTTATAGTATTCATCGTAGCGTGCGACACATCCTTTGAAATAATACAACCTCTTAGTTTCTTATTTTTTCTCAATTTACATAACCTTTGTCACAATCTTGTCTCAGAAGCCATACAATTAGACATGTTCACATAAATAATGAGGAATGACCATTTTTTCTAACAATGCACAATTTACAACAACACAATCATGATACCATATCAACAATAAATCAATAAACCTTTCCAATCATTCTCGACATATCACATGTCAATATATAAACAAGTTGTCTTTTATTATCTCTTTTTCATCATCAGGATTATTCAATAAGAAAAAGCTAAACCATCACCAAGTCCCGTTAATCAAACACAAATAACAAGGAAATTCACGATTCTATACACTTAAAAGAGTTGAGAAAATCCACTTGCCTCAATTAATCACATAATCACTCAAAACTTCTGTCTTTCATAATGCTTTCAGATGATCAAAATCTGTTCAAATACATAATCTCCATAAAAATATGAATCTAATGACACACATATTGTTATATTTATTTTGGGCTCAAAAATCGGATCAAAAAGTCACCCCAAGCCCTCAAATGTGAATTTGAAAATTTCTTTCACATTATATTTACTCATAATATAATAAAATCATACATCAAATTTCAACTAAAATGTATCATTATTCAACGCCCAAATCAAGATTTTATTTTAAGAACCCTAGGGTTATATTTTCTTAATATAACATAAATTATACACATTTCTACCTTAAGAATCTATCTATAATCTCATGAAAATTTAATAGAAAGGACGAGAATAATTACCTTGATATTTTGAGACAAAAATTATAAGTTTTTCCTTTCTTTTTCTTCCTCGCGCTTCTTCTTTTTTCTTTTTATTGTGTTGCGCGCCTCTTTCTTGTCGTTCTTTCTTTTCTTTCTAATAAGGGGTTGGGCGTTCAGCCCTTGATTCCCCCTTTTTATTCCTTTTTTTAAAAGTTATGGCCTATGGGTAGTTGCCCTTTTGTTTTTTTTTTTTCTATTTCAAATTAATTAAATATTAAAGGTGATAAATTTTATTAATTTATTTCAATAAATATAAGACTTGTGATAAAAGATATTAAATAAATTATCAATTTAGTTTATCAATTAAATTAATTTTCTAAAATTATCCGTCAACTAAATAACCATAATTATCGAATAGTCTAAAATTTTCAATTTAAATTTACGAAAAGGATATTTTATGAGAGAGTGAGGATTTATTTTTAAAATGACCTATTGGGTCATTACAGGCCCTTAGCCTAGGGCCTAGTCATAACACGGTAAATGACAAACTCAAAGGACCTTGTGCATAGCGGGAGCATTAGTGCATCGGGCTTGCCCTACTAGAATTTGAAGTTGCATTCAGACATGCATTTTATTTAGAAAAGAAATTAAAGTTTTTGTGAGTGGAAGAACCATAAATCCAATGTTAGTAGTGCAGTTAAATGGTTACATGAACTTTCACCTTATTGGTGAGTATTCAATTCGCCCTTTATAATCACCTTTGCTATTTTTTCCTTTCTCTTTTTTCAATGATTTTTCATTTTTATTTTTTCTATTTATCAAAACATACATCGAAATCGGGTAGACCAAGTGTTTGCATCCATATGACAAGTTAATTTGCCAATAAAATTTCATTTATATAACAGATGATTCATTAATTTTGAGACATGTTTTGATAAATAATTGGTGTGTCACGACCCAAAAATTTGGCTTGATGGCACTCGCTCAGTCCCACCAGAGCAAGTCAACCTTAACTTAAAAGATATCAAATATAATGTGCGGAAGCTCT
>JAPFFP010043752.1:0-12961 GCA_026153255.1 Solanum medicagineum
TGCTTGTAGCTGACCCCCTACAAGAATGCACAAGTTCATTTCTGGTATCTCTGGCTTATGTGTGAAAGAATGTTGTCCGACTATGCTCATTCGGGATATGGACATCTCTAGGCTTATGGTATATGCTGAACAAATTGAAGGAGAAAATCTCAAGGAGATTATACATGATGCTAAGAGGGCCCATTATGATTGTGGGTTCTCCAACTCCAAGGGTGGTGGTTGTGGTCGCTTCCAACAAGGCCAAGGTTCTAATGCTTAGGTTTCAAATGCTAGGGTGCCTCCTTCCAAGGCACTAGTTGGTGGTGGGCCATTGTTTCCCCAGTGTGACAAGTGTGGGAAGAATTACCTGGGTGCTCATTAGAGGGAGTTGGGTGCATGCTTTGGGTGTGGTGATAAGAACCACAAGGTTTTTTATTTTCTTAAGAATGCTTAGAGAGGTCAACATCAAGTGGCTCAAAGTGGTCAAGGCGAACAAAGAGCTTCCTAAGGTGTTTCCCAAGGAAAAATAGGTTCTATACTTTACATACGCACCAGGAAGTTGAGGAGGCTCCAGATGCTGTGATTGGTATGTTCAAAGTCTTTGATTTTGACGCTTATGCTTTTCTTGATCTGCGTGAAAATTTATCTCTTCTGACTCCTCTATTGGCTGTTAAGTTTGGATTGATTCTTGAAATCTTGAGGGATCCTTTTTAGTCTATACACTCGAGGTTGAATCTGTTGTTACTCATAGAGTTTATCAGGGTTGCACTATCTTTGTTTTGTATAAAGTCATCCCATGTGACCTTGTCAAACTTGAGATGTTTGATGTCGATGTGATTCTTAAGATGGATTGGTTGCATGTTTCATATGCCTCAATAGATTGTAGACCCCAGAAAGTCAAGTTCTAACTTTCGGATGAGCCCGCTCTTGAATGGAAGGGTGGTGACTTCCTTATTAAAAGTCAATTTATTTCCTACCTTAAAGCCCAAATGATGACCTAAAAGGGTGTATCTATCATATTGTGAGGGTCAAAGATGTGGATTCCAAGTCACCTACTCTTGAATTGGTCCCGATGGTGAAGGAGTTTCTAGATGTATTTCCCGAAGGCTTGCCTGGTATTCCTCCTAAAATAGAAGTAGACTTTCACATAGCTCTTCTCCTGGATAGTCAATCTATCTCTATTCCTCCTTATCATATGGCACCGACTGATTGAAGGAGTTGAAAGATGGGTTGAAGGATTTGTTGGAGAAAGGATTTATTAGGCCAAGTTTGTTTAGTCGGAGGAGTGTGAGAAGAGTTTTTAGACCTTTAAGGATCAACTTACATCGATTCCTCTTTTGACTTTATCGAATGGCTTAGATGGGTTTGTGGTGTTTCACGATGCTTCTCGAATTAGGTTGGGTTATGTACTTATGCAACATGGTAAGGTGATAGATTATGCATCAAGGCAACTGAAGGTGCATGAGCGTAATTAGCCAACTCATGATCTTGAGTTAGCGGCGGTGGTATTTTCTTTGAAGATTTTGAGACACTATTTGTATAGGGTGCATGTTGATATCTTCACTAACCATAAAATTTTGCAATATGTGTTCGAACTCCTTAAGGACTATGACATAAGTGTATGATATCATCCTGGCAAGGCAAATGTTGTAGCTGATGCTCTTAGTAAATTATCTATAAGAAGTGTGGCTCATGTAGATGAAGGGAACAAAGAGTTGGCAAAAGACGTTCACGGATCAGCTAGGTTGGGTATGAGGTTTTGACTCTAATGATGGTGATATTCATGTTCAGAATGGCACCAAATCTTCTGTTGTTGTTGATGTTAAGTCTAAGCAAGATCTAGATCTATCATTGGTTGAGTTGAAGAAGTTAGTTGCCGAAAATAAGATAGAAGAGGTCTTCTCCCAAGGGGGACATGGGTGTACTTCAGTATGAAGATCAGTTATGTGTTTTGGATGTGGATGATCTTAGGAGGGTGATCATGAGTGAAGCTTATAACTCTCATTATTCTATGCACCCGGGATCTACTAAGATGTATCGAGATTTGAGGAAAGTGTATTGGTGGAAAGGTTTGAAGAATGATATAACCATGTTTGTATTTGAATGCCCTAATGGTCAACAAGTGAAGGTACAACACGAAAGACCTGGTGGTCTGAATCAGGATATTGAAATTTCTAATTGGAAGTAGGAAGATATGAACATAAATTTTGTTGTTGGTTTGCTTCGAACCCGAAGGTAATTAGACTCTATTTGGGTTATTGTTGACCGGATGACTAAATCAGCTTATTTTCTACCTGTCAAGACTATATTTGATTCCAAAGATTATGCAAGGTTATACATTCAAGGGTTGGTAAGGCTGCATGGTGTGCATAGGTCTATCATATCGGATCATGGCACTCCATTTTCTTCACATTTTTGGAAGTCGTTCCAAAGAGGACTCGGTAATATGGTGAATTTAAGTATTGCTTTTCATCCTCAAACTGATGACAAGCTGAAAGGACAATTCAAACTTTGGAGGATATATTTAGGGCTTGTGTATTGGAATTCAAAGATAATTAGGATGATCATCTTCCTCTCATTGAGTTTGCTTATGATAATAGCTTTCACTCTAGCATTGGTATGACACCATTTGAGGCTTTGCATGGTTGGAGATGTTGATCTCCGGTGGGGTGGTTTGAGTTGGGAGATATATCCTTGATTGGCTCAGATTTGGTGTTGGAGAAGGTGAAGTTGATTAGGGAGAGGTTAAAGACGGACCAAAGTCGCCAAAAGTCCTATTTGGATGTTAGGAATAGAGGTCTTGAGTTTCATATTGGTGATTGGGTGTATGTGAATGACTCACCTATGAAGGGTATAATGTGATTTAGAATGAAGGGCAATTTGAGTCCTAGTATATATGTCTTAATGAGATTATTCAATGGATTAGGAATATGGATTATAGGCTAGGATTGCCTCGAATTTGATTTCTATTCATCTGATCTTTCATGTGTCTATGTTGAGGAAGTTGGTTGGTGATCCTAGTACTATTCTGCCTTTGGAAGGTGTTAAGGTTGAGGAGAACTTGTCTTATGAGGAAGTTCATGTTGAGATTTTTGATAGGCAAGTGAAGCGGCTTCGTAACAAGGATGTGGCTTCAGTTTAGGTACTTTAGAGAAATCAACATGTGGAGAGTGCTACATGGGAGGCATAGTTGGACATGATGAAACAATGTCCCCAACGTTTCCAATCTACTTAAGCCTCAGATATTAGGTTCTTCCTTCTCCATGTGGTCCTCATTCTTTCACTCTTGAGTTTATGACATAAATACATGTGCACCAAAATGATTTTTTGATGTCCTTAATGATTTAGATATGTTTTGATATGAGTTTTGATGACTTCATGATTTTCAAGTGATGAAATATGTATTATGTCTTATGTTTTGATGTTTCATGTTCTAAGTCATGCCTTTCAAGTCTTTTCCTAGCACACTTGAGGATGAATGTTCCCAAGGGGAAGATGATGTCAGGACCCAGACATTGTACTACCTTAATGGCGCTTGGAAATTGTGTTTTGGAAAGTCTTAGACCAATGTGATGATTCATGGAATCCTTCACAGGCCGTGTGAGGCTATACGGACCGTGTGGAGCCTCCTTGAAGTGTCCCTTGGCCTTGTGTGGGGTGTGTGCACTTTAACATGGAGTTTTTGACTAAGGCATACCACACATGGACCCATATAGGCCGTGTGAGGCGACACGGACCGCGTGGTAGTCTTTTCCTTGAAATTGCATAGTTTTGAAGACAAAGCAAGTCACACAGACCATCTCATGGACTGTATGACCCTTCATGGTCCATAAGGTCCCTCTTATTGGTGCCTGAGTGAAACTTTTCTAAGTATTGGATCACCATCTTGGAACTTTGTCGTGAAAGATTTTTCTAAGTGAAGCGGTGTGGAGGAGGCATATGGTTCGTATGCCTTGGTACGGACCGTGAAGCCATCCGTATAGATGCCGAAGTTGAATTTTTCTTAGTATTGAATTACTGCCTCAGACCTTCATCAGGAAGAATTTTTCTAAGTGCCGGATCACGGACCAAGTATACGGTCAGAATAACCTTACCCGGACCATGTACCCCTCCCTGTGACCCTTGACTTCAATTTTTCTACTCGTTTCATTAACGGAGTTTTCATAATTGTGGTTCTTCCTAAGGGTCTGTTGTGACTTTCTATGCTACCTAAAGACATTCAAATAATCTTTACTTTATTTCTCTTATTCAAATTCATCCTTACACTTCAAATTACTTTGAACTCTCCTTAAGAACACTCTCAAAGGGTCGTGTAAAGACTAAGCTTGGGACTCAATGGGAAAACCTTTTCTTCATCAAATTTCTTCTTGAAACTTCTCCATTAGCTAAAGTATATGAGATTGATTCTTGGTCCCTTTCAACGAAGAAGACCCAAACCCTTTTTCATTTGATTTATGAAATTTAAGCTTACTTTAACTATGAGTTTTTAAAATTATAGTTTATTTAGTTCAATTGAGATACGAGCTATGTTTTGTTGTTGATTTTAAAGTTAATTAAGCCCTAATATGCTGAATTGCATGATTGTTATGAAGATTTGGATATGCATTTCCCCTTTAAAGTTTGATTTACGCATGAGTAATCTAAATTGTGATTTGAATGCTGATTTTACTTATGTATTTATTTCAATTTCATATTGTATTGTTGATTTAAGACTGAATCAATATTGTCCATACTAATCTCACATCATTCATGCATAAGGATTCATGAGCATTGAATTTTATGAAAACTACGAAGTGGGATAAGCCCAATTATGTTTTTGTATATAATTTTGATAAGATCATGGTAATGACAAAAATGTGAACACATCAATGTCTATTATTATTGATTCTTTGAGCATATTGGGTGCTTGCACCATATTATTATGTGAATGAGCTATTCTTATGCATGAGAAGCATGATTATCAACTATGATTTGGCTTTTAAACCCAAATGTGCATTGAAAGGATTTGCAATGACTATTGCCTATTTAAAAGCATGTATATGTATAAGTATTCTTGAGGGATGTTTTGACTTAGTACTGATGGATTGGGGGAGTTAGGGTTATCCCTAAGAGACCTATACCTTTTCTTGAACTATATGCCAACATAGGAATTGTAGACATTATCAAAATTACAGGGTCGTAAGGGATGGTTACACATTGATATGATATTGGAAATCCTTTTGAATTGGCGGGGTCGTAAGGAAGATGTCCATCCACCAAAATGACAAGGTCGTAAGTTGTGATGTAGTGGCAAGTAATCTTATCCTACAGATAGGAGGTCTTCATTGGACTAGTTCATGTAACAACTTGCATGAGTTTGATTTGTCGATTATTGTCCATCCCCACTATATATGAGCATTATTGTATCACATGCATCATTGTTTCATGATATATTGTATACTATAACTCTTGCTATATAGCTTTTTCTATATTATATGCCCTTGTCATCTAACTTGAGTGCAGGTTTGATAGGTCATATGCATGGCATGGTACTTAGTATATTCAAACATACTAACACATACTTTTTCTTACATGATCTAACCATGTAGGAACCAAGGACTATTTTGATCACACCCAAGTTACACCTCTCTTTTGGAGGATAAAGTGGTCGTTGTCAAATATAAAACCTAACCAAGGTTAGTGTCGAATCCCACAGAGAATACGAAGACTTTCCAAATCGATTCACCAATAAACAATTCAAGTATCAACTAACTCAATGACCAAAAAGGGGGGGATTACAATGATTGATAAGAAATTAAACTAAACTAATAAAACAATAGACAATCAATAATGGAGAGCATCTTGGGAATTGTGTTCCCTATGATTCACCAACTCAATATCCTTGGATAATCCAATTCTCGACTAGAGTATAGCATCTAGGATGATGATTTATGTTTACCATGCCCTTTGATCAAAGGTGAGTGGCAAATTTCACTATGTGACTTTGCCCATCTCCATAGTGTGCAATACTAACCATTACCTATAGTCCCAGTCAACCTTCCCTTGGTCTAATTTGATTGATTAGATGAGAAAACATCATCAAATCCTGTTAACCAATCTCTTTTCCTATTCATTACAAGGTAACACTAGGCAAGTTCTAATGTTGGCCACCACTAGAAAACATGCAAAATGAAGAGAATTGATTAATACATGTAAATACCATTCAAAGAATTGCAAATTATCCAAGTTTATTGGGTTAGATCTTCATGGTTCTGATAACCCCAAGATGTGGGTTTAGCTTGATCCTATGGGTAGATAAAGAAATCATAAATTGAGAAAACATAATTAATCACATACCTAAATAGATTGAAGAACAATCAAACCTAAATTGTATTGAGAATCATAACATTGAAAGATACAATGAATCCAAAAGTGTATTCTCCTCTCCAATATTTTGTCTCCAAGTATAAAACCCTAAATAGTACTCTAATGAAGTCCTATCTACTGTGTTCTCTGAATAATGACCTAAAAATTACTATTTATAATATTTACAAAAAAGTCCTAAAAAATTAGAAAAACTAGTCATCAACGTTCTACGACAGGCCCTTATGACTCGTAATTGGGTTTACGAGTTGTATTCGGGGTCTCGTGTTCAGCTCTTGAAAATCTTGGACTTCACTGCTACGGATCCACTTTATGAGTCGTAGAATAATTCATGACTCATATTGCCCTCTCGTTGACTTTACATACAACATCTGGTCCATCACTGGATCTCACTAGAATTCTTCACGGAACCACTATATACGAGTCGTAGAGTGATCTACGACTCGTAAGAGGCCTCGTATGGCTGAACTTCAAATCTTCAAACTTCACCAAAAATCTCCACAAAAACCCACTCTACAACTCGTAGAATCCTTTTTAACTCATAGAGGGTCCCGTAAACCTTCAAAAACTAGAAGAATCTGTAATTTTTGCCAAAATTCATGCCAACTACTCTCCTGCAAACTAAACACCAAAAACACATAAAAACCATAAATGTAGCATTGAGAACACACAAAACCCTAAGTTTTAAGCATCAAATGTGCTGTATTTTACAGCATATCAACACGCTCAACTTAAAATTGTTGTTTGTCCTCAAGTGACGACTCAATCTATATAGACAACAACACACATACTTCAATCCAATGGCATACATCACATATAATTCAAACTTAGGTACCCACACCAACTTTTCAAAACAAGATCAGATAGCCATTTAGCAAACCAAAACACACTAGTGCAATTGACAACACATCTATGACAAGCAAGGGAATATCAACAGTCCATGATCACTGAACAAGTCAAAAGCTAACAATGCAATGCAAGTTCCCTCGCAGAAAGAAGTCCCATTTTTTACACTCAACAATGATTTCAAATTTAGCTTTGGGACTGTGCAAGCACACTCACTCTCACAAAAGATGTTCATGCATAATGATAGGCTTGCCCATATACTCATGACTCAGATTTTCAACCAACTGGACTAGGATCACTTTAGGACTTTCTAGGCCTGTAACGTAGACTTAAAGGGCTGTAGTATGGCATTTTGGAAAAAGTAGAGACTAAAAACCATCCTTGAATTACGTTTTCCATGACTTTCACCTTACCAACTCAAATATATTCACCTTATTCTCCCTTTTTCCACATTCAACCTTTTCTGGGTATTTCTTCTCATTTTTTTAGCTTTTGCCTCATTTTTACACTTCATTTTGCTATTAATCTCAATGTAAGACATCTTTTTCGTTTTCTTGCACTCGGTACATGATTTTCTTCTTTTTCTCCTCATTCCCAACTCACCACCATATTTTTATGATTTCACCACTACACTGGCCACCCTCAACTTAGGCTTTTAGTAAATATTGAAGTGCACAATATCTATTTCGCAGACTAGGGTAACTTTTGGCAGCCAACCGTAACTTAGGATTTTTGCCTAAGTTGTGGGTCAATATGTTCAAGTACAGACCAGGGATAATTTCAAGGTTTTTACTTAACAAGGTTAGGTTAATTAGGTGTTTTTGAAGGAATTGGTTCATGTAAGGCTCAAATATTTGGAACACAGGATAAAACATAATTTGGTAGGTTATTTTAGGCTAAATGGGAGTAATTTAAAGAAAAAAGGCCTAAGATCCCTTCCTAATCCATTTAATCTACAATCTAACTTAGGAAAAAAGGGCAAGTTCTGAATTAGCACAAAATGAACAAATCTAGCAAAATAAGGTCACACTCACATGGCATTGCAATACATTATCAACAAGCATCTCACAGATCATGCTTCATGTCTCAAATTACCCTCACTTATCAGAACAACGATTGCCAAACACCCAAATATGCATGGTTGTTATTTAAGTACTAATAAAAAATTTTTGCTGGGTATGAATTTTTAAAACAAAACATAAAAACTTGCTATATTAGTACTATATGCTACAAATATTATCTAAACATCCTAAACGTGCAGGTTCAATATAAATTAAATATCCACGAGGAAAAAGAACACAAGCAAAAAACCTCGGGATCAAAATTTGGGCCAATTATGGAGCATAAGCTACTCAGACTTCACCAAGGCCCATAACTACCCCACCCCATCAAAAAAGATGTGCATTTTCCTCAATGCACCAAATCAAGCAAAAGATAGCATAAGTAATGGCCAAAAAACATACCTCGGTGCCTAAGCGTTGGCTCAGGCTATGTCTGGTCATCTCCCATCTGTGGGGTAGTATGCTCAGCAGCAGAACTCTATCCTACCCTTGTGATAGCCTCATCTCCTCCACAAGCCTCGATGTCCTCAAGGCCAGCCGGAGCTCGTCCTACACATCCGCATCATCGTCATCATCCACGAGTGCGTTGCACGTACATTCCGCTCAATAGGGTCCTCATTTTTGCAAGGGCGTTTCTCAAGGGAAGTCTGTGGAGGATCCATGGAGTAAAATAAATCAAATAGCAGCTCTGTAGGTATAGACTCCGGTAATGTCACGGGCGTCGCAAGTGAAGCTGTCATGTTAGACCTAAGCTTCTCAATCTCCTTCTGAACAACTGATAAGTCTGAAGGTCGGGCCTCGGCTAACCCCTTCTTAACCCAGGCCTCAAATTCATCGATATGGGCATCCAACTCTAGAAACCCGCTCCTGAATAGTAGAGATGGTGAATGCCCAGCATCACTCCTCTGAGTCCGCAATAGTCTACTGAGTACATGGCCTAAGCGGCTGAATAAGCTGAAATAGATAGGTTTCAGTACGTGATAATCTTTGTGCCATAGCCTGAATAGAGACCTCGGACACAAAAACCATGCCCGATTTAGAAACCTGTGATGTAGTGGCCTTTGATTGCTCTATAGTAGGATGCCTCTCAAAATCGAATTCCTCTGGCTACTGGGGTCTCTTATTTGTAGTATCTGCTAGAGGAGTAGTAGTGGCAGTCGTCGAACCCTCAAGTGGTGCCTCCAAGGTGAACATCGATGGTGATGGTGGTGCTCGCCAGGTTGCCACTGGGTTCTCATCAGCCTTTATTAGGCTAGACTCCAAGGTATGCTGGGCATCAACTAACTGATCCTGCTGAGGTGGCCCTCTTAAGTGCTAACTCTTGAATCTGTTCCGCTATGAGTCGGGCCCAATCAAGTCATAACCAGCTAAGATGCTGGCAACCAATATCGCTTGCTCTATTGTCAAGGTATTATGTGTTAGAGTAGGTCATATACTGGATCTAACAACCGCCCACCAAAATTTTATGGGGAAACTCAATGAAGCCTGCACTATAGACTCTGTATGGATGGTGAGCCAAGTAGGCTCCGGACCCTGCTCTACAATGTTAACAACTTAAACAACTCGGTCCTCTGTACTGGACCTTTGAAATCAATGCTGTTCTAGCCTGCTCCAATCTATAGTAAAATGCATCTATCAATCTCGGGGCCTGGTACTCAAGACCAAAAAATACATGGCGGATTGTCTTATCTGAAATATCGACCCACCGCCCTCTAAGTTGAACCTCTGTCAATCTGGGCGTCGAGATAACCCTCCTCCGCTTGGGAATATCTCACTGAATTGTCGCTACATATGATGCATAGAACTCCCATATCATAATTGGGGTGTATCATCCAAGTGCCTCCTTCAGCTATCTGAGCCCATATCGTATCATCCTGTCCTTTAAACTTGGGACATGGCTCATTCCACACCAACAACCCAGGGTTTCTCATATATCGAATGGGTAGGTTTTCCCACTCCTTGACCTGCATGCCCTCCAAAAATATGGCCTCCGTCCCCTCAACAAATCATCAGTGACTAGTAGCATCTAGTACTGAAGAAGAAGATGGTACGATGGAGGACTTAGCATCTCCTCTATCCTCAAAGGCCCACACTGAACACTTCTCCTCCCTAGAAGGGGTAATCTGGGTACCCCGCGTCCTCTCACTACCTTCCTTGTAAGACTGGGAAAGACTATCATGCTGAGTCTGAGATTGCCCAGCTCTTGCTACAGTTCTTGTTTGTAGTCGAGATGCTGCTGGGTCAGGCTGGGTATCATACATTTCCAATGACCTACTCAGTTGAGCGGTTTGATCGTCACTTGAATGATCATCATCTGTGGGCTCATCTATGAGCTACCTCCTAAAAACCTCAATCTCTGCACGTTTGCCTTTTGGGGCCATGATATCTGAAAAAGAAACATAAACAAACCCAAGTTAGCCCCATCAATCAAGAAACAAAAAGCAAAAATATTTTTGGATTAGTTGCAGACAGGGTTTATGAGGACCCCTTATGAGTCTTAATGAGCAGTACGAGTCATAAAGTGCTCTCATAAGTCAGAGGTGCAAAACAATAATGGTCACTAGAACTATATACGAGACCCAGGTACGATTTGTAACTTGGTTTAAGAGTCGTAAACTGATTTGGTAAAAACTTCCGGAGAGTAAATTCAAAACAGGCAGAGGTCTACTAGGCCTATCTATGAGTCAAAGTCAACTACGTCTTGTAAAAGGTTATGTATGACGAATACTTAGAATGTAAAGTCTCTGGAATTCCCCATGAGGGGTAATTACGACTCGTAGATAGATCCATGAGTCATAAAAGACTCTCGTGAACAAGAAACTCTAAGTACTTGAGCTATCCAAGTTCATCATACGGACCCTAAGAACCTATACAACACTTAAGCACAGCATCGAAGCAAGCATATGAGCACCCAATCATGATAAGCACATAATAACCAACACTTCATAACAATTTCACAAGTATTCAGCCTATCGACTAATTAATAAGCATGGAAGCACATATGTTTCCGACCATTTCTCAAATGATTCACCTTAAGGCATGCTCCGATGATATCAAATATCATTTCACAATCATAAACAATGCACTATCACTTGTTCTAACATGATAATTGATTCCATGGGCACACATTCAACACTCACAAGGCTATAACACCAAATTCCCGATTTAATCAACCAATTAAATAAAGAAAACCCATAATTTCACATTCACAATTCACATACACCAAGAAATTGAAGCTTAGAAATCAAACCCATCACCATCATTTCATCAAACAATTAAAATCAATGTAAATTTAGAGATTAAAACTTAACCAATAAACTTACCAACAATGATGATGAATTGAAGAAGAAACAGAATGTCAATGATGTAAAATCCTAGGAGTAGTCAGAAAATCACACCGGAAAACAAGTGTACTTGCCGAAAAATTGATCGAAAATAGGGGGATAATAAAACTGGGGAAAATTTTGCTCAATTAGGGTAAACGTGGGTTCAAAATAATTTGGCTCCCCTTTTTATACTCTTACCGGGTCAACATTTAAAATTACTGGGTTATGATCTACGAAACCTCGATTACGAGTCGTAGATGGATCTATGACTCGTAAGTCATGGTCTCGTAGACCCCTTGACACATAAACAAATCAGCATCTTACTTGAGTTCCACGAATCCCATTTCACGACTCATAAGTTGATCTACGAGTCATAAAGTTGGCTCATGGGTCGAGTGCACACTATTCATGCTCACTAGAAATCTCTACGAGATGGGGTTACAAGTCGTAAAGTGCGATGCGACTCGTAAGCTCAGTTTTAGAAATTGTACCTGATGTAATTTTCAGAAAAACCTGCTGCCTTAGTCCAATACCTGCATACTCTTCATAAAATTCACTTGCACCCTATACGCAACAAACCCAATGTCAAAAATAGCAATGAAGACACAATCAAACAATAACCTAAGAATCCAAAAATTGAAAATTAACACAAAACCAAGCTAAAGCATAAAAAATCCTTGTGTTGCCTCCCAAGTAGCGGGTGATTTATTATTGCGGCACGACTTAGACAAAATGGCTACTAGACTTTAGTAAACTTTGTCTTTTTCATCATGTCACTCTAAATCTGATCCAATTGTGTTGATACAAGTCTGAACTAGCTAAGCTATTGAACTGCCACATAATGCTGATCAATTTTGAGATTTATCTTGGCAACATCGGACTTGATTTCTTTTCAACATCTCCTCTTGAATGTCTGCCTTTCTTACCAATTGAGCAAGCATATACTCAACTCTAGAGTTTCCATTTCCCTTATAATGATGGTACACGAGCATGAACCAACTGTTCCTACCACTCTCTTCCATATAGCTCACATCCTTGGTTAGATCTTGCTTTTGATCCATTAGTATCTCGAGATTGGCTCTGCTTTGGGAAAGCATTTGAAAAATCTCTTCATTTATTTTTGCTTGCTACGAATTCCTATCATAGACATCCATGTGACTAGTTGGTTGCTCATGCATTATTCTGAAGATCAATCACCTTGTCCATCTGTTCAACATCTTCTGCAAATGATTTCCCTAAGACAGAACCCCCAATAAGAGCATTAACATATGCTTGACTATGTGGGTTTAGTGCTCGATAGAAGCTCTCTACTAGTATTGTGTCTGAAATGTTTTGGGCCAGAGCACTCCTCAAGCATCCATTGAACCGCTCCTATGTACAAATGAG
>JAPFFP010043753.1:0-12961 GCA_026153255.1 Solanum medicagineum
TAATATTTCATGATTTAAAGTTGATTTTACATGTGGGTCTTGTATATTGAGAAATTTACTGCACAATGATTTTAGTTGATGAAAGTATGGTTGTTTTAGCATGTTTTGAGCCCTAAATCGTGGATCTAATGTTGGATTCGATAAGGGGTTTTGAAGTGAATGTCTTGGGGGTGTTGCAAGGTGTTGATTGATGGTTTTACTACAGATTTTCTTGTATGATTTCATCTCCAAATTGCATGGTTTTTTTACCCCCATTAGACATTCCCAAGGTGTTTGATAAAATGTCCGGATGTGTTTTCTTGAGGAGTTGAAGGTCCAAAGCATGAGATATGATATGAATGATGTTTTAATGATGAAATAAGCTTATGTACATGATATACTCTATATAAAGTGTTGCATTAGACCATGCCCAATCTGGGGAACTAAGAGCTCGGACAACCGAGGTGGGGTTTTGTACTCATCAATCATATGAGAGGTTTGTACCACACCACCAGGGTGATCGGGTAAGATCATCATCAACAGACCAAGGGGTTTATACCTTGGAAATCTAGTTGGCTATGCTTCATTGATGATACCCTATATGAGCATGGGTTACTTAAGCATGTTTTATTTATGCATTGATCATATGCATCACATTCCTATTTCATGCCTATTGTCTATTGTCATGCATGTTGACTGTGAAACTCATCTATTGTTGCATTGTATCCCAAATACTTAGTATATTCAAATGTACTAACATATACTCTTGCCTACATGATATCACCATATAGGAACCACCGCTCAAGTTGATCATCCTCCTCCTCCACGTGGCTAGATCGAATCTACTCAAAGCTAGTTGGTGAGTCCTCTACTTCGGGGACTTTAGTCTATGTTGCTATTATCCATGTATTGAGACACTTTCTTATGTTCTATTTTGACTATGAGGGTGAGCCTGGTTACTTTGTCTTGGCCCCAGCTCTATCTATGTATTTAGAGGTGTTTGTTGGATAAGTTATATATATATATGGTATGAGCTTTGACTCCTTGTCTCCTGATGATGTTGATTTGCAAGCTACCCTTAGCCCCTTGCCCCTTAGTGTCATTTTATGTCTTTTACATGCTTCCGCGACCAATGATGTGTAATGATAAGTTGCGAGGCTTGTTTGGGGTTCCTTCGGGTTCCCCATTCGCCGTGTCACGTCTACACCCTAGGCTTGGGTCATGACAAGGTGTGAAGGTCATTAACCATGTGAGGGGTGCGTACCTTACCACCTAGGGTGATGGGGTGTGACAATCACCATCTTAGCCCAAACAAGGTTGGATAGCTTGCTTGATCTCATCTTCACTTATGATATCCTATATGAGCATGAGTTACTTAAGTATGTTTTACTTATGCATTGATCATACATGTCATATTGCTATATCATGCCTATTGTCTATCGTTATGCATGTTGATTATGAAGCTTATCTCTTGTTGCATTGCATCCCACATACTTAGTACATTCAAACATACTAATGCATACTCTATGCCTACATAATGTTACCATGTAGGAACATTATGTGTAAAGAGTTCAACATTAAGAAATGGCAAAGGCAAGAGAAGCATAGCTATTGTCGCCAAACTTTGAGGACTCACCAATAGCTTATCTTCAAAGATGGCCAACTAGCCACATGGAGGATGATCGTGAGGAGCTCCGATTTCTACATGGTGACATCATGTAGGTATAGAGTAATGTTAGTAAGTTTGAGTGTACGAAGTATGTAGGCTGCAATGCAACAAGAGATAAACGACATAATCAAAATGATTAATTAGGTAATGAATGAGCATAATAGCAATATGGCATGCATGAATGATGCTTGAAGTAAAACATGCTTATATAGAACATATTACATATGTAGGAAGAGACCACCTTTATAGACTAAGCAAACTAGTACTAGGAATCCAAGGAATGACAACCCCTTGGGAAGTGATTGAGAAATTTACCCCTCAATTGGTAGATGGGCATACCACACCCCATCATAATGGTCAAGGTATATACCCCTTGACGTGGTAGATGACCATGACAAGCCCCATCAAAGTGATTGAGGAATATACCCCTCGATTGGTAGATGAGCATGACCACCCCTTATCAAAGTGATTGAGGAATATATCTCCCAATTGGTAGATGGGCATACCACCCCCATCACAATGGTTGAGGCATAACACTTCCTCAACTAGGTATGGTCAACTTACAACTCTATATATACCTTTCATGAAACAACTCATATATACATTCCTTTCATCATCATAAACTCGCTTAACTCATAGGCCATGCATTAGGCCTTCAATAACTCAAGAATCCATAACCAGACATTTTATCAAACACTTGGTGGGTGAGCAATGCTAGTATAATATCATGCAATTCAAGAGTGAAATCATGTGAGAAAAACCAATGTAAAACCACCCACCAACACTTGGTAATACCCTCATGCAAGATACATCAAAACCCCTCATGAATTCACATAATAGATCATAGATTTTATAGCTCAAAACATGCTTAAACAGTCACATTTTATGAAACCCCAACATAGTGTATGATCAACTTTCATAATAAGAGATACCATAAATAATCTAACTTGAAAACATGCAATTTATGTTAAAAGGAAGGTTGGGCACCATGGGTGAAATGACCCAATGATTGAAACCCACATACCGCAACTTCGGAGATTTCCTTGATGAATATTTGAATGAGAATTTGAAGCTTGAATGAGATCCTTGAGATCCGTATTGAGATTGGGACACTTGAATTTGGGTGAAATATTTGTCTAAGTGTTTGAGAGATTTTTATGGAATGTATTGTATGATATGATGTTGAAAAATGACTAACTATAGGTGTTTTTACACATAGGAGGGCCTGGTCCAAGACCCCAAGCCTTGGACCGAAACAGAAAAACAAGCAACAAAATACACATCTTCGTGACGACCTCGCGTCGTGGAGCAAACGTGCACCTTCTCTGGAAATGAAATTTTTGCGAAATTCATTTTTTGCTATTGGTCTTCTAAAATATGGATTATAACCATTTCCCACTCTATTTTGCCCCCTGAACAAGAATATGAAGTTGAATTTTCGATATAACGCACAAATTTTCTATATTAGACACGAATTATGAGATATGTGGAAATTATTATTATGGGCATTTTTGAGGCACATTTTCGGGCACCTTTTGGGGCGTTTCAATAACTCCCCCTTGAGAACATTCGTCTTGGAATGTGAAAGAAGCAATCATAAGAGGACTAATCATGAAGGAATCAGCCCAAACAAGAATGCAATAATGCACTTAAACACCACTTTCAAAAATCTCAACATAAGTATCAAAATCACCATGAACTTGTCAACATAAACATGACTTCATGCGAATGACATAAGGGCTGTAGCATAAGACTTGAAATCACACAGGGAACTTGAATTAGTACCTTAGGCTCGAGTAGAATGGAAGAGATAGAGATATTGCTTCGGCATGTCCGCCTCGGCTTCCCATATGACTTTCCACTTGTTGGTTTCTTCGTAGGACCTTAACGGAAGATACATCCCTGTTCCTCAACATCTTCACTTGTCTATCCAGAATTTCTACCGGAACCTCTTCATAGGTGAAATTGTCTTTAACAACACCCACAACATCTAGAGGTAGAATAATACTTGGGTCACGCACACACTTCCTCAACATAGACACATGGAAGACCGGATGAACCATATTGATATCATTGAGCAACTCCAACTCATAGGCCACGTTACCAATCCTCCTCAACACTCAATAAGGATCCACAAATCTTGGACTCAATTAACCCTTTTTGCCAAAAAAACTACACCCTTCACGGGTGAGACCTTCAAATAGACCCAATCACTTACCTTGAATTCAAGATCCCTTCTCCTCACATCGGCATAGGACTTTTGTATACTTTGGGCTATCCTCAATCTTTCCCTTATCAATCTCACCTTCTCCGTGGCCTCCATAACCAAATCCGGGCCTGACAAAGCCATCTCTCATACCTTAAACCAGCCAATAGGGGATCTATAACGTCTACCATAAAGAGCCTCAAAAGGAGCCACACCTATGCTTGCATGATAGCTATTATTATAAGCAAACTCAATTAGTAGAAGATGATTATCCCAACTACCCTTAAACTCCAAAACACAAGCTCTAAGCATATCCTCAAGAGTTTGGATAGTCCTTTCGGCTTGGCCATCCGTTTGGGGGTGAATGGAGGTACTAAGCTTAACCTTGGTACCAAGACCTCTTTGGAAGGACCTCCAAAAGTATGAAGTGAATTGAGAACCACGATCTGAAATGATAGATAAAGGCACCCCATGCAATCTAACCAACTCATGAATGTAAAATCTAGCATAATCTTTGACACCATAAGTAGTCTTAACTGGTAGGAAATGAGCTGACTTTGTCACCCTATCAACCACAATCCAAATATAATCAAAATGCTTTTTAGTCTTAGGCAACCCAACCCCAAAATCCATATTGATTTCCTCCCACTTCCAAGTAGGAATCTCTATACCTTGGGTTAGGCCTCCACCTTTGATGCTCGGCTTTCACTTGTTGAAAATTATGTCAACCAGATACAAACATACCAATGTCCCTCTTCATACCATCCTACCAAAACGCTTCCGTTATATCTCTATACATCTGAAACGACCCCAAAAAATGCCAGAAAATGTGCCTCGAAAATGCCCGGAATCTTAATATATCTCAAAATTCATGTGTGATATCGAAAATTCGACTTCATATTCTTATTCAGGGGGTCAAATTTAGGGAGAAAAGGGTCTAACCTGGATTTTATTGCAACCGTATCAAAATCCAAAAATCGTAAAATGCGATTTCAAGAATGTAATGCGTGATCTTGGCTCGATGCGCCCCTGTTGTTTTTTGTGCCCATTTTTAAATTTTGGTCCAAGACTTTTAAGTCTTGGGTCTAAGACTTCCCACATGAGAAAATACCTATACTGTCATGCCCAAAGTCCCATTAAGGCGGACTGGCACCCGTTGCCAATAAGGCCCGGGAGAACCAACCTGTATCTATGCGCTTTGTATACATATTATAAGGGATTTCTACATTCAACATTCCTTTAAGAAAGTAAATAGTAATAACAAGCCAAAAGGAAATGCATATGGCTAGGCCGTTGGGGCCACAATGTCTATGGTACGAGACATGACCACACTTTAGTTTACATAGTCTACAAAGCCTCTAGATAAGGAAAAGTATCTCATAAGAGTCTGGACAGGCTCCGCCTCGACTAACTATACAATACTAAAATATAAGCTCTGGACACATAAAGATCCGAAGCAACCTGGAGCTTGGTAACAACAACTGGATATCCTGTACTCCTACTGGGGAGATCTACTGACACCTGAACTTGCAGCATGAAATGCAGGTCCCTCGTAAGGGACATCAGTACGAGATAATGTACTGAATATGTAAGGCAGGAAACATTGTATATGAAGTAATAACTCAAATGAAATTATGCACTGGTGTAGGATAAGAGACCACCTTTAGTTATACTGTGGGATCATGTACTTTATGTTCTTTTTATTACTTTACCTTTGCTGTATAATTTGTGCACAGCAAGTAATACACCAGTTGATCAGTGGTCAATCTATATCGGGATCGGCCTTGGCTAGGAGTAAGTTACACAAATAATGAAATGCATAGGAGGTAGAACAACACATGAACTTTATTTAATAAAACGAATTCGTGTATCTTGGTATCCAAGTATGTATGCAGATTTAAAGGTGACTAAGTATGGGAGCATATGAACATGTGAAAGAGTTGAGACACAGTTAATAGTTGTGTCGGAGTTGGTAAGTGCCTTTGTGTGCCAAGGAGGGATCTATGTTTCATGCTAAATAATACGAAATCAAGTAGCCTTACATACCTCGCTGTACGACCTCGCTATTACCTCGAGATAACCTTCCCTTCCTCCAAATATTTATCTACAACATAGTAGGTGATAAAACTAGCATTAGAAGCCAATAGATACATCTTGGCAGCCCAATATCATAAAAAAACAACATACGGGCAACACACGTATAATTGTAAACCCGAGCGTATTCTTTCAACCTTTCCACCTCTAATTGTATTTTCTAATACACATTCTCATATACATATCATGTGCATCCTGTTTTTGTGCCATAACTGTCTTACAACGGCCCACAAAGTACAACACGTAACAATTCTACACAACATACAAATAGGCGGCATAACGTTACATCCCTTTGCTATATTTCGACGTCAACAATCCCGAACCTATTTCAACTTTACCCAAATTGTATCCAATGTTTTTAATAGATAAAACCAGTCTTACAATAGTCCACAAATAGTCCCAAATTAGGTGAAGGTCGTGAAACAACAATTTTCAATTATCAGCTCACAAGTTTCTTTTACGAGTACAATTAAGATATCCTAGAATAAGTCATCTTTGCAGACTGTAACAGTGGTGAAGCAGCCTGGTTACATTACTATCAAACCATCTTTTGTTAAAGATTTAAGTCTTACTTCATAATACAGCCAACCAAGAAGAGAAAATCCTCTTAATTAACATGAAAAGTGTACCACAATCCTTAGGATACATGCTGTCCAAAATTTCCAGCACATGTATAGTTAGCTTATTTCTTTGGTTTTTATAAACAAACCATATTAAGTGCATAAGTAGATTTACTTACCTTTAACTCAAGGTTTAGAGCTTCTTTAGGAATCCTTGTATGGTTGTGAGGCCTGTTTTTCACACTTTGAAATAGGGCAAAGAATACCCAAGAAAGCAGATTTTTTTTGTCCAAGTTGAAGTGACTTTAGGGGGATGTCTTCACCCCTTTTAAAAGACCTCTTGGCTGACTTACTTTTGATTTCTTAACCTTAATATATTAAGTTGGTGATGTAGCTTCTTTCTCCTTTCATTTGGGCCTTAAGGGGCTCCAAATTGATGGGCCTTTGCTTCCCATTTCCCCCCCTTTATCTTAGTTAGTTTTGGGCCGAAATTATCAAAGAAATTTTGATGTCTTTGGGCTCTTTTAATATTATTCTTGGGCAGAAATTATAGTCCATTTATGTTGCTAAAACATGGGCTAAAGTTACCCCCTTAACATGGGCTTTATTCCTAATCGAACTTGGACAAATTCGACGTCGAGCCTCGTCTCCAATTAAATTTAAGCTAAGAAAGTATCTCAATTCTCTCACTTTTTTTAGGGCCGTGTTCTCCTCAATTTGACACAAAACATGTATACACTCGACCCTCTTAAGCGTTAGATGCACATATCGCCCTATAACATGAGATTCAAGCACTTTTAAAAATAGGCGCTAATTTGGCCAAACCATATCATGTTTCATTTGCGTAGTACTAGTATTGTAAGATGTGGGGTGTTACATATACTTAGCCTTATTTCACCCTTATATCATCCTTAACATCCCCCAATATCCTCGCAAACACTTACACTCATATTTCACCCTAAATTCAAATCCCAACAATCAAGACCAATTTCAGGGATTTCTTCAAGGATTTCATTCAAGCTTCAAGTCTCCATCTCCAATCTCTTTCAAGGGTTCTCGAAAGCTAAGGTATATGGGTTCCTTTCATGGGTTCCTTTCACCCATGATACCCAAACCTCCTTTTACTCAAATTGCATGATTTACAGTTGATTTATAAATGGGTCTTGCATATTATGAAATTCACTACACACTATGTTTGAGCTATGTCAAATTGTGACTGTTTTGCTATGTTTTGAGCTATAAATCTTGCATCTATTGCAAGATTTGAGGAGGGTTTTTGATGTATATTGCTTGACGGTGTTGCAAGGTGTTGATTGATGGTTTTACAATGAATTTTCTTGCATGATTTCACTGTTGAATTGCATAGTTTTACAGTAGCACTACACACCCTCTAAGTGTTTGATAAAATGTCCGACTAGGGTTTCTTGAGGAATTGAAGGTCCAATGTATGTTTATCTGTTGAATGATGTTATGATGATTATATGATGATGAAACGATGATGAAATGATGTATGTATGTGATGACCAAATGATGATGAAAAGGAATGTATGTATATAATTATGAAAGAAATGTATATGTGTGTTTAATCATGAAAAACACCTATGGTATTGCGAGTGAATTGTTCGGCTCTCATGTTGTTATGTTCTTGGGAATTGTTGATGAGTTATAGGGCTCTTATGCTAAGATTTATGTTCTTGTGTACAGTGAAGCCTACTAGAAGGGGTTATGAATTATGCTATGTGTTTTACCCACTAGTGCAAGGCTAATTCCTACATATAGGGGTTATGGACTATGTTGTACAATTTACCCTCATGTACGAAGTTATTCTGTTCAATTACTCATGTTTACATATAGGGGTTATGAATTATGTGATACTCCTGACCCTCGTGTATGATTTAGGGTTATGCTATGTACTCATTTGAGGTTATGCCATGCACTCATATTCACATGTCAGGTTTATGAACTATGTTGTACTCCTTACCCTCATGTATGATTTGAGGTTATGAAATACACTCATATGAAGGGGTTATGAACTATGTGGAATGCCTTACCCTCAGATGCACACATGTAGGGCTTATGGCTTGTGCTACCTTTTACCCTCATGTGCTATTCACTATCTCATGTAACACCTATTACCTACTCTAAAGGGTTATGACTCATGCTAAATCCCTCACCCTCTAGTACAAGGTATTTGAATGATCTAATCATGTTATCTTATTAGGTTAAAGAAGCTATGTAAGAATGATTATTTTCAAGCATGCTTTACTACAAGCATTGTTCATGTATGCCATGTTGCTAATATACTATCTCTTGTTATGATTATGCATTTTGATTATATTGCCTATCTCTTATTGCATTGCATCCGACAAACATGGTACATTCCAATGTACTAACGCATTCTCTATGCCTACATGATATCACCATGTAGGAACCGGAGCCCTGCTTGAGCATCGCCACCCACGTGGCTAGTACGGCTTCACTCAAACTCCTTGTTGAGTCCTCCATTTCGGGGACGTTGGTCTATGTTTCTTATGGTATGTATTGATCTTTCTTCTTTATTGCTATTTTAACTATGAGGGTGAGCTCGGTTACTTTGTCTTGGCCCCCGCTAAGCATCTATGTTTAGAGGTGTTGTTGGACAAGTTGTGTATTATGCTTGAACTTGACTCATCTATGGTGTTTAAGTATTACTATCTTTCTTTATCTGTCCGTTAGTCCCACATTCCCTTGTTTATGTTTATCCCTTATTGTTATTTTAATTGCTTCCATAACCAAGGATGTGAAATGATATGCTATGAGGCTTGTTTGGAGTTTCTACCGGTTCCCCCTTGATGTTATGCAAGCTTTTCCATAGTCCCTTGCCCTTGTTTTCCAAACTTTTACATGTTACTTAATTATTAATCTCTCCCTTAGCCCAATTCCCTTGTTTAAGTTTCTTGTGTTGTTTTACATTGCTTCCGCGACCAAGGATGTGTAATGATATGCTAAGAGGCTTGTTTCGGGTTCCTTCGGGTTCCCCATTCGCCGGTCACGTCTAGGACCTTGGCTTGGGTCGTGACGGAGAGCCCTAGGTTATTTTGATCCTCAGAGTCCAACACACTGCGTCGATTAGAGTCTTATTCAAGTTTGTGTTGTGCACCACAACTATGAGTAGGAGGCTATGATCCATTCTAGGAAATATTTCACTTTTTCATGATCAATGTCGTGCGATAGAGTTAGATCCCCTAGGGTTTATTACTAACCTCTAACCGTTACATTCCAGGATATGTCTCAAGCTACTCAGCACTGTCATAAGACGAACGCGGAGATTTACGATGTTGTATGGAAAGTGGCAAAAGTGGCGGAGAAATTGGCAACTCAGCTCGAGCAACACGTGGGTGCTTCCGGGACTTCAAATGGTATGAGGAGCGGCAATGAGGCCAAGAGGGGCCGTGTTGGAGGAAAGTTCCAAAGTCTCAAGTATAAAGGTGATGCTATGTGTCCAATATGTGGTAAGGTTCATAGGGGCCCATGTTTCAAGGCACCAATGCTTGTTTTGATTGTGGCGAAGTGGGACATAAGATGAAGGATTGTCCTCATAGACGTACTAAGAGTAAAGGTGGTGATGGTGTGATGACTAATCCCAAGTGTCAAAGGTGTGGGAGGTATCATGGTGGCCCATGCTTGAGGAAGACCAATGCTTGTTATGAATGTAATGATGTGGGTCACAAGCTAGTGGATTGTCCATGTGTCCGAGGGAAGTGTAAGGGTGGTCGAGTTTTGGATCGAGGTGGTCATGTTGATCAAGTGGCTAAAGGAGGGGATGGGGTGTCCGATGCTATTACCGGCAAGTTGAAGTTTCCTTGGCTTTGTTGTGCATGCATTGATAGACTCGGTGTGCCACTAATTCTTCTTTATTTTTTTTGGTTGCTAGTGGAGCTTCTTGTATGCCCAAGTTGTTGTGTGGACTTTTGATTTCTATCCTTTTATTGAGTATATTATTGCTAGAAGGTTCATAAGTGTTGATCAGGGTTCGAATTGCATCAGGTCTTACCTTATGGCTTGTTGGATTTGATGTAGTGGATTTTGATGTGGTACTTGGAATGGGATAGTTGCATGCATGTTGCATCTCTTTTGGTGGTAGGACTCGTAGAGTTAAAATTGACTCCCTAATGAACCCGTCCTTGAGTGGAAGAGTCTTGATGTGGTGGTCAAGTGATAACAAGGGGGGTAGGTCCATTTCATGTCTTAAGGTACAATTGGTCTCTAAGAGGGTTGCATTTATATCTTGTGAGAGTTTGAGGTGTTGAACCTAAGTTGCTTTGTTTATAGAGTTGTTGTTGGTAGTATATGAGGCCTTGAATGTCCCTTTCCTGATATTTTGAAATTGGGGTAGTGTCTTTTGGTTTGACTAATACACCGATTATGCCTATAAGTCTCATGATTAAGATCTTTAGTCCCTACTTTAATAGACTTATGGTGGTTTTGGTGATGATATGATGGTTCGTTTCCCTAATAAGGTAGTACATGTGAGTCATTTGAGGGTAGTACTACAAATTTTAAGAAAGAAAGTTGGGTAATACGAGAAGTGGGAGTTTGGTTGTAAGAAGTTTCCTTCTAGGTCGTGTGGTGCCGGGTGATGGTATTAAAGTTTACCCTAGTAAGACAAAGGTGATTAGAGATTGGCCTAGACCTTTGAACCCATCAGATATTAGGATCTTCTTGGGCTTAGCGGGCTAATATCAGAGGTTGTGAATATGTTATCTTGTATTACTTCCCCTATGACTTAGTTGACCCTAAGTAAGGCCAATGTTGTAACCGATATTTTGAGTGGGGTGATTTGATAGGTCCGGGAGTTGATATTTCTTGTGTTATTCCTTGGTGCTAGTAGGATTCATGTATATGAGGGTTGATCCTTGATTCCTTTCAATCGAGGAGACCCAAAACTATTTTCAAGAAAACCTACATGGATTTTGCTTACTTTAATTTGGGATTTTGAATATTATCATTCCTAAAATTCTATTGATGCATGGGCAGTGTTTATTTGATGATTTTTATGTGATTTAAACCATTATATGAGGATTTACTTTGAGTTTATGGAATTATAAGCATGCATGTCCCCTTTTTGAATTATTTATGCATGAGAGATTACACTATGGATTTAATTGTGGAATTAATTTGTGTTTTCACTTTAATTTCATATTATAAATATTGATTTTAGATTGACTCTTAATTACCCATGTCACTCTCTCATTGATCATAGCATATGTATTCATGCACATGGATTATTTTGAGAAATTATGTTATGGGTTAAGCCCAATTTTATTTTATGGTATGAATTTGACAAAATGTTGGTTATGACAATAATGTGATCACACATATGTCTTTGATTTTTGACTCATTGAGCATTTGGGGTGCTTGCACCATTTTGTGTATGAATGGGTTATTCCTATGCATGGATATTATGACTACGAAATTATGATTTTGGCATTTGTGCCTAAGTATGAATTATAGTGAATGGTGTTTGGATTTTAAGCCCAATTTGTGCATTGAAATGATTTGGAAAGAAAAATCACTATTGCCTCTTTGTAAGGATGTATATGTATATTATAAGTATTCGTGTGGGATGATGACTTAGCACCGATGGATTGAGAGGGGGTCTATGTGGGTTGCCCCATGTTCTTGTTGCATAGAGCTTTGTCTTGTGATCTTGGTTGAACTTAGATTGATGGGTTGGAGGTCTTGTGGTAGTTTGGGCTACTTGCATAGCATGCTTCCAGTGAGTGTAGAACCCGTAAGGTTGTAATACGATGGTTAAGGATGGTCGATTGATTTGGTCAACTGCAATGGGGTGGTCACTTCCCTAAGGTTGATTTTTAGGTTTGGGTTTTGTTCTTAAGTGCGGAGGAGGTTAGGTGATATCCCTAAGTGCCCTTCTAAACTAGGAATGAGCATTTTGATTATTGGTGGAGTTGTTAGGTTGGCTTGTGCACCGGTTGTGTCTATTGGGTTTCATGAATAGGGCGTTAAAACCCTACCTTGGTACGTTTGTGGTGGTCTCGAGTGATGAGGTATTGATTTGTTTAGAGCTTGTTAATTATTCTGAGGTAGTACTAAGTCTTGGAGGATGAAAGGTTGTTTGCCAGATATGATAGGTGTGCATTGTGGATAGCAAGAAGGTGGTTAAAATTCTTTAAGGATTATAGTATGAGTGTGCATTAGTTTCTCTGGTAGGGCTAGTGTTGTGATTGGTGCTCTAAGTATTCTAGTATGTGTGGATAATGATGGAAAGGAGGAGACTAATGGGGCCATAGTTTGGCTAGATTGAGAGATTAGGTTGAAGAAAGTTGAGCATGGTGGTGTAGTGTTCTTGATGGTTCCAAATCTTCTTTGGTTGGAGAGGTCTAGATTAAGCAAGGCCTTGATTCCGTCTTATTAGGGTTAGAAGTTTTAGGTGAAAAGATGGTAGAGTGG
>JAPFFP010043754.1:0-12961 GCA_026153255.1 Solanum medicagineum
CATATTGTCGATATTATGCATGAATTTTGAGATATATGAAAATAACGATTCTCGGCACTTCTGAGGCACATTTTCGGGCACTTCTTGGGGTAGTTTCAATATCTCCCCCTAAGGAACATTCATCCCCGAATGTCAAAGAAATGTATATGAGAATAGTAATCATGAAGAAACCCGCCCCAACAAGAATGCAACAATATACTTAAACCACCATTTCAAAATCTCAACATAAGTGTAAAATCACTATGAACTTTGTCAATATAAACATGAATGCATGCAAATGACTTAGGGGATGTAACATGAAACATGAAATTGCATAGAAGACTTAGAATTAGTACCTTAGGCTTGAGTAGGGTGGAAGAGATAAGGATATCGCTTTCGCATGTCCGCTTTGGTCTCCCATGTAGAACTTTCGACTTGTTGGTTCCTCCAAGGAACCTTAATGGAAGCAACATCTTTGTTCCTCAACCTCTTCACTTGTCTATCCAAGATCCCTATTGGAACCTCTTCATATGTCAAGTTGTCTTCAAATACCCCCTACAACATCAAGAGGCACAATAGTATTAAGATCACCCACACACTTCCTCAACATAGACACATGAAAGACCGGATGAACCAATTCCATTTAACTAGGCAAATCCAACTCGTAGACCACCTTATCAATCCTCCTCATCTCCCTATAAGGACCCACATATATAGGGCTCAAATTTACCTTATTACCAAAATGAACCACACCCTTCATTGGTGACACATTCAAATAGACCTAATCACCAACCTTAAACTCAAGCTCCCTCCTTCTCACATCGACATAAGACTTTTGGAGACTTTAGGCTGTTTTCAACCTTTCTCTAATCATCATTACCTTTTCCATTGCATCCATAACTAGATCCAGACCCAACAAAGCCACCTCTCCAACCTCAAACCACCTAACCAGTGATCTACAACGTCTACCATAGTGAGCCTCAAAAGGAGTTATTCTGATGCTAGAATGATAGCTATTGTTATATGGAAACTCAATCAATAGAAGATGATCATCCTAGCCACCCTTTTGCCACCATTATCAACATAAGCTAGGCTACCCATAGACACCCTACTCAAAGAATCTTCCACAACATTAGCCTTACCGGGATGGTGATGCACACTCATATCATAATCCTTAAGAAGTTCTAACCACCTTCTTTGTCTGAAGTTGAGATCTTTTTGAGTTAAGACATATTGGATACTCTTATGATCGGTGAACACATCAACATGCACCCTATACAAATAGCAACGCCAAATTTTCAAAGCAAAGACCACGGTGGCTAACTCAAGATCATGGGTAGGATAATTCTTTTCATGTACTTTAAGTTGTCTAGAAGCATAGGCTATCACCTTACTATTTTTCATCAACACACAACCCAAAGCAAACTGAGAAGCATCACAATACATAAAAAATCCCTCAAGTCCTTCCGGTAGTGACAATATAGGAGTGGACACAAGCTTATCTTTCAATGTTTGAAAAATCCTTTCACACTCATCGTTCCACACAAATTTGTCTTTCTTTTGAGTCAACTTTATCATGAGAGAAGCAATACAAGAGAACCCATTCACAAACCTCCGATAGTAACCCGCTAAGGCCAAGAAGCTCCTAATATTCGATGGGATCAATGATCTAGACCAATTTCTAATTATATCCGTCTTCTTAGGGTCCACCTTAATACCATCCCCTAACACCACACGGCCTAAGAAGGCACCGCTTTCAACCAAAACTCACGTTTCTCTTATTTAGTATACAATTTCTGTTCCCTCAATTTTTGCAATACTACACTCAAATGGCCCACACGCTCCTCCTCACGAAGAGAATAGATCAAAATATCATCAATGAAGACCACAACAAACGAATTAATGTAGGGTTTGAAGACCCCATTCATAAGATCCATGAAGATAGCCAGCGCATTGGTCAATCCAAAGGACATCACAAACAAACTCATAATGCCCATGCCTAGTCCGAAAGGCCGTCTTGGAAATGGCACACCCCCTCGCCTTAACTTGATGACACCCGGACCAAAGATCAATCTTAGAGAAGTGGCTATCCCCTTGCAATTAAACGAAGAAATCATCAATTCTTGGAAGAGGATACCTATTCTTGATAGTGACCCTATTAAGTTGTTAGTAGTCAATACACATCCTAAGAGACCCATCCTTCTTCTTCAGAAACAACATTGGCGCACCCTAGGGTGATTGGCTAGGCCTAATAAAACTCTTCTCCAAAAAACCCTCAATTTTTCTTCAACTCCTTTAACTCCCCGGGGCCATACGTCAAGGGGGAATAGAAATGGGTTGAGTATCGGGGAGGATATCTATACCAAAATCTATCACCCTTTCGGGAGGAACACCGGGAAGGTAATTTGGAAAGACATTAAGAAACCATTTACAACCAGAATCAACTCTATAGAAGGAACTTTGGACTCCACATCCCTAATCGCTACAAGATGATAAAGACACCCCTAGAGATCAACTTATGGGCTTAAATGAAAAAGATGAACTTACCCTTGACCACCACATCATGACTCTCCCACTCAAGAACGGGTTCATTTGGGAATTAGAATTTGACCCTACGGGTTCTACAATCAATAGAGACATAGTATGCATGCAACCAATCCATCCCAAGAATGACATCAAAATCATCCATATCTAACTCAACAAGATCACAAGGTAATATTTTATGCAAGATGCAAATGGGACAATTCCTATAGACCTTGCTAGCAACAAAAGATGCACCAATAGGAGTTGACACCTCATATGACTCATACAATAGTTCGGGCTCAACATGAAACTTTTTGGCAACAAAGGGGTAACAAAAGAAAGAGTGGCACCCGGACCAATCAATGCATACACATCAAAATCAAAGCCTTTTAACATGACGGTAACAACGTCGAGCAGCTCAGCAACCCTTTATCTCCCCTGTAAAGCATTAAACCAACTGTTCCTTGGGGCACCATTATGTCAGCCACCTCTCCCCAAAGGAACCACATTAGTACCTTGTGGACGAACCTCCTTACCCTTGTTGCGATTTCTGGGGCAATCCACCACCTTATGCCCAACTTGCCCACAACCATTACACGCATTAATATCTCTTACGCACAAGCCACTATGAACCCTACCATATTTTGGACACCCATTATTAGGAACCATACCTCAACACCTTGGGCCCTTGGAAAGTCATTGGCAACCCTCTTCTTAGATGTAGGAGAAGGCCTTTAGCCTTGATGGAACTGGCCACCGTTTCCATTATAGAACTTCCCCTCAAAACGGGCCCTCTTGGCCTCATGATTCCTCATCTCCCTCAACTTCTCCTCCTCCATTTATTTGGCATAGGTCATCAACCGGGACAAATCCATGTCACTAATCAACATAAAGGACCGGCATTCTTCACTCATCAAATCGGATACATCCATCACGAACTTGTTCATTTTAGACCTTGGGTTGACAATCAAGTGAGGAGAATATCTTGAGAGTTTAGTGAACTTGAGAGAATACTCCCTCACACTCAAAGAGTATTGTCTCTAATTCATAAACTCCACCAATTTGGCTTCCTTAAGCTCAAGAGGGAAGAATCGATTAAGAAAAACCGCCTTGAACTCCTCCCAAATCACCACATTGTTGATCCCTTTCTCCTCTTTCCATTGGTTAAACCATATTTGGGCGACCCCCTTGAGTTGGTAAGCCGCTAACTCCATCTTCCCTTCCGATCTAACACCCATGATATCCAAAACCTTGTAGACCTCATCAATGAACTCTTGAGGGTCCTCGTCCACCTTTGACCCATAGAATTCTGGGAAATTTATCCTCATGAAGTCTCTCACCCGAGATGCCGCTGTAGGAGCATAAGGGGCTTGGGGCCCTTGATTAGCTTGATTAGCCATAACTTGTACAAGCAAAATGAGAGCATCTTGAAGCTCACCATGAGCCGGTTGTCCCTCGGTTGTGCGGGCTCTTCTTCCTATTGTGTTAGACATTATCTTGCATAGCAAACAACAATCGTTAGAGGGGAAAACCTTATTTCAACTCTATAGCACTACTTAGAACATGAAGAAGGAAAACATTTCCTAAGACGCCTCATAGCCTCTTACTTACAGATGTGGTGCATAAAATAACCATGAATAAGACTCTAATGGACACAGTGTGTTGGACTCTGAGGATCTGACAACCTAGTGCTCTGATACTGAGTTTGTCACGACCCAAGCCTAGGGCCTAGACATGACACAGCACATGGGAAACCCGAAAGGACCCCAAGCAAGCGTCTTAATAGATCATTACATATCCTTGGTCGCGGAAACAATAAAATACAACAAGAGATAGAAAATAGGGACAAACAGGGCTAAGGGACAACTTTCATATCATAAACATCAAGAGTCAAGAGAGAGTCAAAGCTCATAGCATAATACAAAACATGTCCAACAACACCTCTAAAACTTAGATACTTAGCGGGGGCCAAGATAAGCTACCCAACTTACCCTTATAGTAAATATATACAAAAAGGAAAGATAGTCTTAGAACATAGTATATGATCATAAACATCATCCCCAAAATGGAGGACTCACCAAAGAGCTTGAGAGAAGTCGTATTAGCCACGTGGAGAAGGATGATCAAATGGGGCTCCGGTTCCTACATGGTGACATCATGTAGGCATAGTTTATGTGTTAGTTCGTTTGAATGTACTAAGTATGTAGGATGCAATCCAATAAGTGATAAGCATGATAAACAAAATGCATAACATAGGCAATGAATAAACATATAGTAACATAGCATGTATGAATGATACTTGAAGTAAAATCATGCTTATATAGAACATAATACATGTGTAAGGAAAGACCATTATTAGTGAATATCCAGGGCCTACCACCCCCTTGGAGAGGCGAATGAGGTACAAACCCGTCAATAGATTGATAAGGTACAACCCCCCAACATGGTTGATCAGGTACAAACCCCCCAACATGGTTGATGGAGTACAAACCAACCAATGTGACTATCAAGGTACAAACCCTTTGACATAGTTGCACGGCCCTACCACCTCTCAAGCGAGGCGATCGAAGTACAAACCCCTCAACAAGGTTACTCGGGCCTACAACCCCCCGAGTGAGGCTTGATCAATTCCCAACACTATAGATATAATATCATATACATACATACCTTTCATCATTATATAGTCATTCAACTCATAAGACATGCATTGGACCTTCAACCCCTTAAGAAAGTCACAACCGAATATTTTATCAAACACTTGGCGGGTGTGTAGCGCTAGTGTAAAATCATGCAATTCAAGAGTGAATCATGCTAGAAATTTCAATGTAAAATTATCAATAGAAACTTTGTAACACCCTCAAGAAACATACATCAACACCCTTCATCAAATCTTAAAATAAATCTTAGATTCATAGTTCAAACCATACTAAAACAACCGTACTTTCATGAAACCCCAACATAGTGTGTAGTGAAATTCATAATAAGTCATACCCTTTAATAAATCAACTTTAAATCATGCAATTTTAAGTAAAAGGAATCTTGGTCATCATGGGTGAAAGGAACCCATGAAAGAAACCCACATACCTTGACTTTGGAGAATTCTTAAAGAAGATTGGAGATGGAGACTTGAATCTTGATTGAGAACCTTAAGATCCGGATGAGTTTTGGGACTCGAAATTTGGAGATGAAATATTGTCTAAGTGTTTGAGAGAGTATTTGGGAATGTCTTGAATGATATGAGGGTGAAATAAGATGAAGTATAGGTGTTTTCACGCACGGGAACACTTAGGCCCAAGACCCAAAGGCCTTGGATTGACTCAACAAAATTGGAAAAAAATAACACTGTGGTTCGCCCTTGGCGCGTCGCGCCAGGGGCGCGGATTGCCACTGGAAATCGCATTTTTGCAATTTTCAAATTTTGCTGCGGTTTCTCTTAAATCGGGGTTAGACCCATTTCCCACTTAATTGGACTCCCTGAACAAGAATATGAAGTCGGATTTTCGATATCGCGCATTAATTTTAAGAAATATGAAAATTATGACTTCGGTCACTTTCAAGGCACATTTTCAGACAGTTCTTGGGGTCGTCTCATCTGCATCTAGTCCGTATCACGCCTGGGGAACGAACCCATGTAAAATATTCCCTAATTTTCTTATTTTGTCAAAGGGCATTGGGGTAATAATCCCACACCCATTTAAACTTGAAATCACCTATACTTAGCCATTTTTCAACTCTATAACTCACAAAACCCTCTCAAAAATCTCTCCAAGAGTTCATCAAATCTCTCACTCAAATTCAAGGATTTCAAGCTCAATTTTGGAACTGAAGAACTCAACTCAAGCTTCAAGTCTCCTTCAAGCTTATTTCAAGAAAATCTAAGTTTTAGGTATGTGGGTCTTCATCCATGGATCCCAGCCCTCTCTTTTTCTGAAAATTGCATGATTTCAAGTTGTATTACTTATGAGTATCTTTTATTATGAAATATGAACATAAATTCTATTAGGGTTTTATCAATTATTGATTGAATTTGTATAAATGTCTACTTTAACTTATTCCATGAGTTGATTTATGTTTATTGGGACTATGCATGGTTTGAGCTTTGATATGGACTTCATGATCCGAAATTATGGCTTATACTACAATATTGGTGGGTTGATTTTGAATTGATTTTACTCCTTTTGGTTACTCATGAGTTGCATGATTTTGAACAAGTACCATGAACCCACCATGTGTTTGATGAAATTACATGACTAGAATTCTCAAGTTGTTGATGAACTATTACATGATTTACAAGTCAAGTGACTTTATGATGATTAATGGCTTTCAAGCATGTATTTAGTTTATGAAAAGTATATATGATTTTACAAGTAACAAGTTGATCCCTATTTTAAGATTTTTACCTCTTGTGAGCCATTCATGTTAAATCAAGGGTTCATGCATGATTATTATCTACTCTCATGTTCAAGTTAGGCTCACTAGTAGAGGTCAAGCATGTTTACGAGCTACTCATGTTATGTTATCATGTTTCTTACAAGTTATTAAAGTTATGATTATTTTAGGTATTCCGTGGTATTAGACTTGGCACCAATTGAGGCTTAAGATGGGGGCTCGACTCAAGGGGTTCTTATATAAAGTCTTTAGTCTCTAAACTATGTGCCACCATAGGATTATTTATTACCCTTGCTATACTAGTGGATCTATCTAGTGCACATTATCATGTTTATCATGTTTGGTTTGCCTTGGCAAGTAGACCACATTTCGCAGGGGGTGTCATTCTCGGTCACCTATACCGAGGAGGTGTCAAGCCTTTATATTCCATTTTTGTGCATTGAGGATAATGCAACTCGTTTTCGATGGGGTGTGGGTAGTTATAGGCCTCAGTGAAGTTTGAGTAGCCTTGGCTTATGACTATCCCAAATTTGAATCATAGGATTTTTTTTGCATGTGTTCTTTTTCCTTATATGCATGTGTTCTTTTTCCTTATAGATATTAATTTCTGTTGAACCGGCATGTTTAGGATGTGTAGGTAGTATTGGTAGCATATAATTCTAATATCTGTGGCATATGTTTGTTTTTGTGTGAAAAATGATACCCACCAAACTTTTATTAGTTAGTCTTAATAGAAACCATGCATGTTTGATTGATGTGCAATGCTTGTTCTAATAAATGAGGATGAATTGAGATGAAAAGCATGATCTGTGAGTTCTTATTGATAATGTAGTCAGTGCCATGTAAGTGTGAGCTTTCTTTGCTAAATTCATATACCGTGTTTCAATTCAGAACTTTACCTGTTACTATGACTTAGACTGTAGGTTAGTTGGTTAGGAAATGATCTTAGGATGTTATTCATCATAGTCCACTTAGCCTAAATAACCAACCAAACGTGTGAAATATCTCTTGATCCTAATGTATGAGCCTTATATGTACCTTTTTCTTTGTAAAAACTTAAGTTACCTAGCCATATTAGATGTAAAATCCTGAAATTGACCTTGGTAATTCCTTGAATATTGTGTACCTTGACTGAGGCAAAAAACTTAAGTTGAGGGTGGCTACCAAAAGTGGCCCTGGTTCCTAAGTGGGATATTGTGCACATTAACTAAGGCCAAAAGCCTAAGTTGAGGGAGACTGGTATAAGGTAAACACAAAATGAGGCGGAAAACTAGTGATGCATGGAAAAGGAGATAAAAATGTGTTATGGGTGCAAGATAAATGAGTGATGCCTAATCAATGAGCTAAAAAGAAAAATGATGTGAAAATAAAAAGGAAAAAGCTAAAAAATGAGAATAAGACACACAAAAAAGCTTGAAATAGGAGAAAAGGAGAATGAGGTAGAAAGTAACGGTGTTGGTAGGAAAAAAGTGTAGAAAAACCTAGTTTCAAGGAGGGCCTTTAGTCATTATGTTCCCTAAACATCATACCCAAAGCCTACTGAACCTAAGTTACAAGCCAATAAAGTCCTAAAGTGATCCTTATCCAAGTAGTCAAAGGTCATAGTTGTGAGTATGGGGGCAAGCATATAGTATTGAGCATTGTAATGACCCAAATTTCTGTATGGCTTCATCGGAGCTTGAGAATTTTGTTTTGGGCAAAATTTGGACTAAGTGTCATCTCAAGGGAGACCACATTACTAGTCTGAGGTCACACGAGCTGTGTGGCCTCCAGTGGCACTACACATGGCCTTAATTTTGGGTGTGTAGCCTTGGGGTGGAGTTTTGGGCTAAGGCACATCTCACTTGGACCCCACATAGACGGTGGGACACTTCACGGACCGTGTGATGACCTTGAGCTTGGAACACCAATGTGTGAAGCAACATAGTGGGACACAGCCACCTTCACAGGTTGTGTGAAGGACACAGACCGTGTACCCGTCTGTATAGCCTCCGAGGTGGAAATATTTCTAAGTATAGCTTCACTCTTGGCATGAGAGAATTTATTTTGTCCAAGAGAGGTGCTACGGGTAGTGTCACAGACCATGTGACACCACACAGCCAGTGTGGCTAACTTTTCTTCAAAATATTTCTAAGTATGGGAATCCTCAAGCTCAATCTAGGTTCACTTTTAAGACTTCCAATCAAGTTTATTTATGTTGTTTAATGCTATCATGGGTCTCCGATGTCAATCCAAGTTCAAAGGAATTCCATTGGCAAAGTTTTTTATAATTATTGATAGAAGAGTCAAATTTAAATGGGCATATCTCTTATCACAAAAGGAACTGGGTAGACTACTCTTATAATATTAAATATCTTATAATTAGCTTTCCAATGCACATGGTTTCACCTCAGATGAAGAAGTTATGCCCGTCTTCGTAGAACTAGTCTGTACAGGGCTATATACGGGTTTTTCTTTTTAATTTTGTTTCATTAATGGCGTTTTCATAAATTCGGTTATTTGTATTAGTCTTTTGGGATCTCCTATGCTATATAATGACCTTCTAAGGACTTGAACCCTATTCACATTCACTTTCTCTCTCTCATTCAAAAGATTTTCTCAAATCCTCTCAAGAGTTCTTGAAGATTTTCAACTTGGGAATCAAGACAAATTCAATTCTTCTTCAAAGTTTTTGGGCTTTCTTCATCTTGGTGAAGATATATGGGTTTTGATCCTTGATTTCCTTTCAGTCAAGGAGACCCAAGCTATTTCCAAGTAATTTCATGAATTTCCAGCTTACTTGAAATTGGGGTTTTGAATATTATGATTCCTTAAATTCTATAAATGTATGGTTTATGTTTATCTATGGATTTTAAGTTGATTTAAGTCATAAAATTAAGAATTACATTGGGTTTATGAAATTATGATTATGCATGTCCCTTTTTAAGGCTTATTTATGCATGGGTGATTATATTATGATTTGAAATGTGGATTTAATTATGTTTTCACTTTAATTTCATATTAAATTGTTGATTTTAGATTGAATCTTAATTACCCATCCTTTCCCCACATCATTCATGGCATATGCATTCATGAACATGAGATATTTTGGAACTTATGAAGTGGTTTAAGCCCAATTATGTATTATGATATGATTTTGAGAAGATATTGGTTATGACAAAATGTGATCACATATATGTCCATTGATTATGGCTCTTTGAGCATCTTGGGTGCTTGCACCATCTTGTATATGAATGGGCTATTTCAATGCATGAGTATTATGACTATGAACTATGATTTTTCCATTTGAGGCCAAGCATCGACTTAGCACCGATGGATGGAGAGTTTGCTCTCTTTCCTTGGACTATGTGCCTAGCATAGGTTTCCTTTCTAAAATCGGAGTTGACCCATAAGGAGAAGACATATGACTTGATATGCTATATATGAAAATCTTATCCAAAATGAGAGTTGTCCCGTAAGGAAGGTTACTTCATGCAAAATGGGAGTTGTCTCATAAGGTGAAGTATGGATTACCTTTGGCAATTATACCACCACTTTACCGATGAGGGGATTTCATCGAGATTCCAAGTAATAGCTCGTTTGGTCTTACTCATGCCGGTTAAGGTCACATCCCCACTATATATAAAAGCATCATTTGCATTTCATGCATCATGAATTTCACAGCATCTTGTTATATATCATTTTTTGATATATGATTCTTTCTATATTATCTTCCCTTTCCGTCTAACATTGAAGTGCAGGTTTAGTAAGCTACATGCATTGCACCCCGCAAACTTAGTACATTCAAACATACCAACGCATACTTTTGCCTAATGATCTCACCATGTAGGGATCGGAGACTACCTTCATCCACCATGCAATTGCTAGATTGGATCTTGAGATAATTGTTGTCGTGAGTTCTATCTTTCAAGGACAATCCACCAATCTTCTACCTTTGATGTCTTGTATATATTAATTACTCTGAGGGTGAGCCCAGGACGTGTCTTCGCCCTCGTCCCATCTTATGTCTAGAGGCATCGTTGGACATCTTGTAGACTCTCGTTGGATCTATGTGTTATGTGTTGTATTTGGACCTTACAATTATGGTTATTCTTTGGATATGACTATTATGGATTGATTGTGGGAATTATTATATATATATGTATGTTTGATGAGGAAATGTGAAAGATCCCATGTCTTGAATTTCCCCCATAGCGTGAGTCATACTTACCCACACCTTAGTCATTATGTGTTATATGCTATGTGAATCCATGCTATTCCCTTTCCTTAAGATATCCCCATAGCATGAGTCCTACTTTCTCGTCCCTTAGAACTATGTGTTTAATTTTGAGTGCGCTTTTGAACCAATGATGTGAATTTTGATACTTTGTGACTTGTTTGGGGACTCTTGAGTTCCCATTCACCATGTCACTCCTAGACCCCAAGTCCGAGTGGTCCGAGTCATAAAGCATGGTATGTGAATTCGTTTTGTGAGAGAGAATGATCTTGCATAGTCTCAAGCATTGAATCTGAAAATATCATCATGAGAGGGCTATAGGACATCTTTCTATGAGAGCACTTGCATTTCATTGTTGACATTGGATTAACTCAGTGATTGTTGCTTGTCGATAATTGTCTTGCTTGTCATAGTTGCACTGTCACATACAATGATCTGTATTGGTTTACTTGATAGCTATCTGATGTGTTTTTAAAATGGTGTGTGTATCTGATTGAGTTGATAGGATATATGCCATTAGATTTACTTCTATGTGTTGTTGTGCTTCTTACGTAGAGTGAGTTTATCACTTGACGACAAGCAACAATTTTAAGTTGAGGATGTTGATGTGCTTTCAAAATACAACATATTTGATGCTTAAAAACTTTGAATTTTGTGTGTTCTCAAAATGATGTTAGTATATTTGATGTGTTTTTATGTTTGTTTTGCAGGATTATAGGGTTGGCACAAGTTTTGGGCTAAGTGTGCAGATTTTGCAGAAGTTGAGGCTTCCCTGGACCTTTTATGGGCTGTAGAGATTTATACAGGCCGTAGATCTAGTTTCGTACAAAATCATAGTGAAGGCTGATTTTCTGAAGTTAAGTCTATGAAATGCAGGTGAGCCATAGAAGATGATACGAGCCGTAGATTTGATGTCGTGCCCTGAGGATCAGAAGGAGAGAAGTTGCTAAAAAGTCATCAGGTGAAATCCCTATGGGCCATAAAACTTTATACAGGCCGTAGAAGCGTATCATAGAAGTCAGCCCCAGAATTAAAGATGCAATCCATGAAGCCTTGACTATGGGCCGTAAAACATTATATAGCCCGTAGAAGTTCCCCGTAGAGTTTTTCGACCCAGTTCTCCTAATCTGTTTTGGTTTTTTACGTTATTTTTCATAGGGAACATTACAAAACAATAGAGAATAGTAGAGATCTTGAAGAAACACTTGTGAAACATTATTATTATGTATAATTCAATCGTGTGATTCTTGATGAAGAACTTGGATTTATTGTGCTTAATTCTCTTGTGTAAGTATTTAATTATGTTATTCAAATTCATATTCTTGCAACTACACTGATCATGAGTACCTAAATCCATCACTAGGGTTGTGGAAACCATGAAGAACTAACAAAGTAAAACCAGATAATTTGTAATGCTTGAAAAGTGTTCATATATGTATTAATTGATTCTCTTCGTTTTGATTGCTTTTTAACGATGGCCTACCTTAGAACTCACCTAGTGTTACCGACTGGATCAAGGTAGTAATAAATAGGAAAAAATGAGATTAATTAATAGGATTCCATTGATGTTTCTCATCTAATCAACCAAACTGGAAAGGGGAGGTTGTACTGGAACAATAGGTAAGTATTAGTAATGTCCACTGCAGGGATGTATCAAATCACGTAGTGAAATTTACCTCTCGCCTTGATTAAAGGATTTGGTAAACTTTACTTACCACTCTGCATGCTACACACTGGAAAAGAATTTGATTATCTGGTAATACCTAGATAGGGAATCATGGGGAGAACAATACCCTAGTTACTCTTCATACTGACTTAACACATATCTTAGTTTAGGATTACTTTTCATAGTTG
>JAPFFP010043755.1:0-12961 GCA_026153255.1 Solanum medicagineum
AGAACCTTAGCTTGGGATGAGGGTTTGGGACTTGAGTTTGGGGAGTGAAAATATGACTAAGTGTTTGAGTGAGTATTCAGAAATGTTTAGGATGATATGAGGGTGAAACTTGGCTTAGGTAAAAACACATTTGGGAACACTTAGGTCCAAGACTTAGAAGTCTTGGACCGAGCTAAAAAATACAGTCCCTAAAATGTACAGCAGTGCGTCGCGAAGGTAACACGAAATCTCCACTAGAAATTGCGTTCTTAGAATTTCGTAATTGCTAATCTTTCGCTTTTAAATTGGGGTTAGACCCTTTTTCACCTAATTTGGACCCCTTGAACAAGAATAGGAAGTTAGATTTTCGAAATAGCAAACGGATTTTGGGATATACAACAACAACAACAATAACATACCCAATGGAATTTAAACTTTTGGGCGTTCCGAGGCACGTTTTTGAGCACTTTTGGGGTTGTTTCATCCTTCCATTGATTAAACCATATTTTTTCTACCCCTTTGAGTTGGTAGGCTGCCAACTCCGCTTTCTCTTCCGATCTAACAACCATGATAGCCAATACCTTGTAGACCTCATCAATGAACTCTTGAGAGTCCTGATCTACCTTAGACCCATAGAATTCCAGTTGGTTCATCCTTATGTAGTCTCTCACCCTAGATACCGGGGTTGGAGAATGAGGGGCTTGGGTCCCTTGATTGACTTGATTGGTCGTAGCTTGAGCTAGTAATGTGAGAGCATCCCGAAGCTCACCATGAGCCGGTTGTTCCTCGGGAGTGCGGGCTCTCCTTCCTCTTGTGTTAGGCATAATCTAGCATAGCAAAGAACAATCGTTGCGTGGGAGGGGGGGTCTTACTTTAACTCTATAGCATGACTTAGAACATGAAGAAAGGAAACATTTCCTAAAATGCCTCACAGCCTCTTGCTCATAGTTGCGGTGTATAACACAACCATGAACAAGACTCTAATAGACACGGTGTGTTGGATGCTGAGGACCATTAACACCTAGTGCTCTGATACCTAGTTTGTCACGACCCAAGAATAGGGTTTAGATGTTACACGGCGAATGAGAAACCCGAGAGGACCCCAAACAAGCCTCTTTACATATCATTACACATCCTTGGTTGCGAAAGCATTAAAAACATTAATAAGAGAAGAAATAAGAGAAAAAGGGCTAAAGGGAAACTTTTATAACATAAGACATCATGTCTAATAAATGAGCCAAAAAAATGTATAAACAAAAGGCAGTGAGTTAAAAATGAGAGTAAGGCACTACGAAAAGCTTGAAATAGGAGAAAAGGGAGAATGAGTTGAAAAATGATAGTGTTGGTAAGGAAAACATGTATAATAATGCGGTGACAAGGAGGGACATTAGTCACTATGTTCCTAAAACATCATACTAAATCCCTTTGAGCATACGTTACAAGCCAAGAAAGTCAAATAGTGATCCTAGTCCAAGTGGGCGAAGGTCATAGTCGTGAGTCTAGGGACAAGAATATGATATTGAGCATGGTATTTGAATATTTGTTATGAGAGTTAGTGATCTTGTCTAGTCCTATGAATTAAATCTAAAGATATTATTATGAGTTAGATATGAGACTACTTTTTGTGAGGGCACTTGCATTGCAATATTGATCTTAGGCTAATTCAGTGATTGTTGCTTATCAGTGGTTACCTTGCTTGTCACAGTTGCACTATCACATGTATTGATCTACATTTGTTTGTCTAATGGCTATATGACATGCATTGATGAATAGTGTGGGTATCTTTGCTTTATTTTGGCTAATCAAGACAATCAAGGGGCCCAAGCCTCTCATGCTCCTACACTGGCTTCTCGAATGAGAGACTTCATGAGAATGAATCCCCAAAAATTTTATGGGTCAAAGGTAGATAAGGACCCTCAAGAGTTCATTGACGAGGTCTACAAGATATTGGCTATCATGGGTGTGAGGCCGGAAGAAAAGGAGGAGTTGGCAGCCTACCAACTCAAAGTGGTAGAACAACTATGGTATAACCAATGGAAAGAAGAGAAGGGAGTCAGCTATGTGGTTCTTTGGGAAGAGTTCAAAGTTGCTTTCCTTAATCGGTTCTTCCCTCTTGAGCTTAGGAAAGCTAAATTGGTGGAATTTATGAATTTTAGACAAGGGTCAATGAGTGTGAGGGAATATGCCTGCAAGTTCAACCAACATTCAAAGTTTGCTCCTTAGTTGCTTGCCAACCCAAGGTCGAGAATGAACAAGTTCGTGATGGGGGTGTCCGACTTAGTGAGTAATGAATGTTGGTCCGCTATGTTGACTGGTGATATGGACTTGTTCCATTTGATGACCTATGCCGAACAAGTGGAAGAGGAGAAATCGAGTAAGAGAAGGGGTCATGAAGCCAAGAGGGCCCGTTTTGAGGGTAACATCCAAAATGGTGGTTGGTTCCATCGTCACGACCCGAGCCTAGGGCCTAGACATGACACGGCGAATGAGGAACTAGAAGGAACCCCAAACAAGCCTCTTCACATGTCATTACACATCATTGGTTGCAGAAGCATATAAAAACATAAAGAATAAGAATAAGGGCAATGGGACTAAGGGTAGATTGCATAAACATTATAATCTGGAGTCAAAATCAAGCTCATAACATAGATAGATAATGTGCCTAACAAACATCTCTAATACAAAGATAGAGTGGGGGCCAGGACAAAACTACAGGGCTCACCCTCATAGTCAAAATAGAACATAAGTAGGAACGTCTCAATACATAATAGGAATAACATAGACTAAGCTCCCTGAAATGGGAGACTTACGAACTAGCATTGAGTAACACCGATCTAGCTACGTGGATGAGAAGGATGATCAACTTGGGCACCAGTTCTTACATGGTGATATTATGTAGGCAAGAGTATGCGTTAGTATGTTTGAATATACTAAGTATGTGGGATGCAATGCAACAAGAGATAAACATCATAATCCAAAACGCATAATAACATGCAATCGGCATAATATAGCAATATGACATGTATGATCAATGAATAAGTAAAACATGCTTAAGTAACTCATGCTCATATAGGATGTCATATGTGAAGATGAGACCAAACAAGCTATCCAACCATGTGTTGGGCTAAGATGGGGATGGTCACAATCCATAACCCTAGGTGGTGAGGTACGCACCCCTCACATGGTTAATGACATTCACACTTATCATCTGGGTGGTGAAGTACGAACCCCTCACATTGTTGGTGAATACTAACCCCCACCTCAGTTACCAAGGTGCTAATCCCTCGATATGTTACCCGGGCTCTTTTCCCCCCAGATTAGGCATGGTCTAATGCATCACATCATATAGGATTTATCATACGGTCTAGTACAACACTTCATATACAAATAATCATATTGATAAGCTCATTTCATCATCATAACATCATTCATATTATATCTCATAATTTGGACCTTCATTTCCTCAAGAAACCATAACTGGGCATTTTATCGAACACCTTGCAATTTAGAGATGAAATCATGTAAGAAAATCAGTTGTAAAACCATCAATAAACACCTTGCAACACCCCCAAGTCATTCATATCAAAACCCCTCATCAAATTCAACATTAGATCAAAGATCTAGAGCTCAAAATATGCTAAAACAACCATACTTTCATGAAAATAAATCACTGTGCAGTAGATTTCTCAATATACAAGACCCATATGTGAAATCTACTTTAAATCATGTAATATTAGTAAAAAGAAGGTTTAGGAACCATGGCTAGAAGGACCCAATGGTTCAACACCACAAACCTTAGTTTTGGAGAATTTCTTGGTGAAGATGGAGGTGAGTACTTGAAGCTTGAATTCCTTAAGATCCAGAAGAGATTTAGTCACTTGACTTTAGAGTGAAATATTAGTATAAGGGTTTGAGATAGTATTTTATCAGTACAATGATGAACTTAAGGGTTTTGGGACCTTGAATGAGCATAAAAACGTCAATTTAGAGCTTAGAAAGGGTGGGAAAGGACCAAAATAAACCTTCCTAAAAAGCTGTCTAACGGCTATTACAGGAGCCGTTAAGACGCGTAGGTAGCACTACGACTCATAGGACCCTTCACATGACCCCTAGGATCTATTTCGGAGTCTCTAGAAATTGCTACGAGCCTGACGTATGAGTTGTACCCTGACTTACGACTCGTAATATTGGGCTTGTAATGCAACTTTGCACTGGCGGTTTTCAGTAAAATGGTCATAAGTTTTGACTCCGAACTCTAAATGAGGTGAAACCAAGGGTGTTGGAAAGATAACTCAAAGGGCTTTCATTTTAATATATTGTGAGACACCTAGTTCCAAATGTGCTAAAACGTATGCTAGTTTAAATTTGATCCTTGCATAAACCATCACCCAAAACTCAACTCTTAGGGAAGTCTTGAACTCGTCTAGGTACTAGGAGTCTCCCATGAACCTAATACACCGCCAACCAAACCAAATGAGGCTTGAAACATGGATACATAAGAGAAAAGAGTTACGGGGTGTCACAATAACGCACGGACTTTGTGATATTCTGAAAATAAGATTCCGGTCACTTTTGAGGCATGTTTTAGGTACTTTTTGGGGTTGTTTCAATATCTCCCTCTTGGGAACATTCGTCCCCGAATGTAAATGAGATGTACAAGACACGAATAATCATGAACAAATTAGCCCCAATAAGAATGCGACATCACATTTAAAACATCACTTTCCAAAATCTCTACATAAGTGTAAAATCATCATAATTTGCCAACATAAACATGGATGCACATGAATGACATAGGGGCTAAAATATAATACTTGACATCACATAGGGGAATTAGAATTAGTACCTTAGGCGTGAGCGGAGAGGAAAAGATAAGGATATTGCTTTTGCATGTCCGCTTCGGCTTCCCAAGTAGCACTTTCAATTTGTTGGTTCCTCCAAAGGACCTCAACGGATGCCACCTCTTTGTTCCTCAACCTCTTCACTTGCCTACCTAAAATCTAAACCGGAACCTCCTCATAATTCAAGTTATCCTCCACAACACCCACAACATTAAGAGGCACAATAGTATTAGGATTATCAACACATTTTCTCAACATAGAGACATGGAACACCGGATGGACCAAGTCCATTTCACTAGGCAACCTCAACTCCTAAGGTACCTTGCCAATCCTCTTTATCACCTCATAAGGGCCAACATATCTAGGACTCAATTTTCCCATCTTACCAAAACGAACCACACCTTTCATTGGAGAAACCTTCAAATAAACTCAATCACCCACTTTGAATTCAAGGTCCCTTCTTCTCACATTGGCATAGAATTTTTGGCGGCTTTGGCTGTTTTCAACCTTTCCCTAATCATCCTTACCTTCTCAAGAGCCTCTATGACAAGATCGGTCGTTTGTAACTTTCTAACCTATCTTAAACCCCTAAAAAGACCTATACTCCTTCATCCTTATTCAATTTCATTCATTTTACTTAGAACTGTAGAAATTTTTGTCTTTTAAGAACTCCTTTCAAGTGTAACATAGAGGATCCAACATGAGGGCCTTCTTCTCAAATCAATTTCTTCATAAATCTTCTAGTTATCTAAGGTATGTGGGATTGATTCATTATCCCTTTCAATCATGAAGACCCCTAATACTTCTTACTTCTTAATTTATGAATTCTAAGCTTACTTTAAGTATGGGTCTTTTAAATTAGTGTTGATTTGATTAGATTGAGATATAGGCTACATTTAATTTATGTCTTTAAAGTGATTTATTAAATGACCCTAAAAAGTTCTCGAAAATGTGGCTCAGAAATGTCCGGAATCATAATTTCCATGTATCCCAAAATTTGCGTGCGATATCGAAAAATTTGACTTCATATTCTTCATGAAGGGGAAAATTGAGTGGGAAATGGGTCTACCCTGAATTTAGAGAAAATAAACCACAATTTTAAATTCCCAAAATTCCTTATCCACAATTGGTCCGCGCCTCTGGTGCGACGCGGCCAGGGCATGAACTAGTGTTATTTTTGCCCAGTTATTTTGAGTTCGGTCCAAGACTTTTGGGTCTTGTTCCTAAGTCCTCCCATGCATAAAAATACTTATGCTTAGTCATATTTCACCTTTATACCATACAAGACATTCCCCAAAACCCACTCTAACACCTAAATTAATATTTTACCCCAAAATTCAAGTGTCAAAACTCATCCGAATCTTAAGGATTTCACTCAAGCTTCAGATCTACATTTCTAATCTTTATCAAGTGATTCTCCAAATTCAACGTGTGTGGGTTTCAACCATTGGTTCCTTTCACCCATGGTGCCCAAGCTTCCATTTAACTAAATTACATATTTCTAAGTTGATTTTACTTATGGGTCTTCATTATAAATTTGACTATGAATTAAGTTGGGGTTTCAAAAAAGTGTGACTGTTTAAGCATATTTTGAGCTATAAATCTTAGATTTATCTTGAGATTTGATGAAGGTTTTTGATTTATGTTACATGAGGGTATTACTAAGCGTTGGTGGGTGTCTTTACATTAATTTTTCTTGCATGGTTTGAGTCTTGAATTGCATGGTTTTACACTACCATTGTACACCCAACAAGTGTTTAACAAAATGTCTGGTTAATGTATGTTGACTTGTTGAAGGCCTAATGCTTGGCATATGAGTTAAGTGACTTTATGATGATGAAAGGATGTTATGTATATGTTGAATCCAAGAGAAGTGTCTATTGTGTTGTGCATTTGAGTCCATGAGAAGTGTCTACTGTGTTGTGAGTTGACCATAGCCAATTGAGGAGTGATGCCTCAATCCCCTAGGATAGGGGTGGTAAGCCATCAACCAATTGAGGGGTTGATATCACAATTGCCTAGGATGGGGGTGGTAAGCCATCAACCAATTGAGGGGTTGATATCTTAATCACATAGGAAGGGGGTAGTAAGCTATTAACCAATTGAGGGGTTGATACCTCAATCATATCAAATAGGGGTGGTAAGCCATCAACCAATTGAGGGTTTGATTCCTCAATCACTACTAATGGGTGGTCTACCTTAGATTCCAAGTACTAAGTTGCTTGGTCTATGATGATGGTCTATTCCTACTAATGTAATATTTTGTACATATAAGCATGTTTACTCCAAGCATCATCCATGCATGCTATATTGTTGTATGTTCGTCTATTACCTAATTATGTATGTTTATTATGATGTCTATCTATCGTTGCATTGCATTCTACACACTTAATACATTCAAGCGTACTAATGCATACATTATGCCTACATGATATCACCATGTAGGAACCGGAGCTCCTATTGATTCTTCTCTACATGGATAGACGGATTGTTCAAGTTAGCTTTTGGTGAGCTCTCATGTCCGAGGACAATATCTATCTTCTCTTATGCTTATGCTTAGGCTATATCTTGTATATTTGGATTACCTATTGTCATTATTATAAGGGTGAGTCTGGTTGCTAGTCTTGGCCCCCGCTAAGTTCTATGTTTAGAGGTGTTATTGGACAAGTTTTGTAAAGATACTATAAACTTGACTCACTTTTGACTCTTGATGTTTATGGTATGAAATGGTTCCCTTCGCCCCTTGCCCTTATATTATTCTCTTGTTGTTAAGTAAATTTCTTCCCCACCAAGGATGTGTGATGATATGCTAAGAGGCTTGATTAGGGACCCTCCAGGATCACCATCCGTCGTGTCACGTCTTGGCCCTAGTTTGGGTCATGACAAAATTGGTATCAAAGCACTAGGTTGTAGATGGTCCTCAGTGTCCAATACACCGCGACGATTAGTGACTTATTCATGGTTATGAAGCGCGTCATGACTATAAATGAGAGGCTATGAGGCATTTTAGGAAATGTTTCCCTTCTTCTGATCTATGTCGTGCGAGAGAGTTAAGTCCCTTCTGACTTATTTCTTGTTTTAACTATTGCATTTCAGAATATACCCCAAGCTATTTAGGATGGTGATATATCAAAAACGTAGGTTCGCAATGCTCTATGGGTATTGGCCAAAGTGGTGAGGACATTGACAACTCCACTCGATCTACAAATGAGTGTTCTCGAGACTTCAAATGGTAAGTGTGGAGAGAGGAAGGCCAAGGGAGCCTAAATTGAGGGAGCTTTGTCTTTTACTAGACTACTGGTGCCCAAATTTGAAAAGAAAAGGATCCCTATTGCTAGTTGTCAAGGGTGTGGAAAGATCTCCAAAAAGTGCTCGAAAATGTGCCTTGGAAGTGTCCAGAATCATAATTTCCACATACCTTAAAATCCATGCGCGATATCAAAAATCCGACTTCGTAATCTTGTTCAGGGGGTCAAGTTGAGTAGAAAATTGATCTAACCCCAATTTTAGAGCAACCTTATTGAATTTCAAAATTTCAATGGTCGACGAAAACTGTGGGCCTGCACGTCACTGGCGCAATGCGCCAGTGTTATTTTTAAGTATAATTTCGTATAGCTTTTCTATCTATGTTCAAGGCTTTTGGCTCTTCGGCTCGAGCTTTCCCATATGTGAAAATACCTATACTTAGTCATATTTTGTTTTCATATCATATAAGACATTTTACAATACTCACTCAAACACTTAGTCTTATATTTCTCTCAAAATTCAAGTGCCAAAACCCTCTCCGGATCTTAAGGATTGCACTCAAGCTTCAAGTCGCCATCTCCAATCTTCATCAAGTTCATCTCCAAAGCTAAGGTATGTGGGTTTGTTTCATGGGTTCCTTTCACCCACGATAGCCAAGCTTCCTTTTATTCTAATTTGCATGATTTAAAGTTGATCTACTCATGGGTCTTATTTATTATGAAAATCACTGCATACTATATTGGAGTTTATGAAATTGTGACTGTTTTACTATGGTTTGGGCTATGAATCTAAGATCTAATGTGAGATTTGATGAAGGATTTTGATGTATATTGCTTGACGGTATTACCAAGTATCTATTGATGGTATTACATTGGATTTTCTAGCATGATAACACATTTGAATTGCATGATTTAACACTAGCACTACACACCCTTTTAAGTATTTGATAAAATGTTTGGTTATGATTTAATGAGGGATTGAAGGTCCAACTATGTTGGGGTTTTGTACTATTAAACTTGTTGGGGGGTTTGTACTCCATCAATCTTGTTGGGGGGTTTATACTCCATCAACCTCATGAAAGGGTTTGTACCTCATGCGCCTATCCAAGGAGGTGGTAGGCCTTGGATTGCACTATAATGACCACTCTTTACACTCGTATTATGGTATATATAAGAATGATTTTACTTCAGGCATCATTCATACATGTCATATTGTTAGTATTCTATCTATTTCTTAAGATTATGCACTTTGCCTATGATGTCAATCTCTTGTTGCATTGCATCCTACATGCTTAGGATATTCAAATGTACTAACGCATACTCTATGCCTACATGATATCACCATGTAGGAACCGGAGCTCCTATTGATTCTCCTCCTGGCTAGATGGATTATCCAAGTTAGCTTATGGTGAATCCTCAAGTCCAGGGACAATATCTATCTTCTGTCAAGCTTATGTTTATACTATGTCTTGTATGTTTTGATTACCTATTGTCATTATTATGAGGGTGAGACTGGTTGCTTATCTTGGCCCCCGCTAAGAATTTAAGGTTTAGAGGTGTTATTGGAAATGTTATTTATCTATGCTATGAGCCTTGACTCTCCTCAAGCGAATATGAATTCCATAATGATGGTCTCTTCTTGCACATGTATTATGTTCTATGTAAGCATGATTTACCTAAGCATTGATCATATATACCATATTGCTATTATGCTATCTATTACTTATCATTATGCATTTTGACCATGTTGCCCATCTCTTGTTGTATTGCATCTTACATAATTAGTACATTCAAACATACTAACGCATACTTTATGCCTACATGATGTCATCGTGTAGGAATCGGAGCCCCACTTGAGCATCTTCCTCCACGTGGATAGTACGAGCTCTCTCAAGCTAGTTGGTGCGTACTCCATTCCGGGGATAATGTCTATGATATCATGCTATATACTAAGACTATCTTTTTTTTATGTATGTACTGACTATGATGGTGATCTCAGTTGCTTGTCTTAGCCCCTACTCTTATTTATGTAGTACATGTGTTGCTGGACAAGTTATGCAATAATGTCATGAGCCTTGACTCTCTTGATTTAATGATGTCTTATGCTATGAAAGGCTTTCCCTTAGCCCCTTTTTCCCTTATTTCAACTCTTATTAATGTTGTTTAATGCTTCTGCGACCAAGGATGTGTACTAATATGTAAAGAGGCTTGTTTGGGGTCCCCTCGGATTCCCCATTCGCCGTGTCACGTCTAGGCCTTAGGCTTAGGTCGTGACAAACTTGGTATCAGAGCACTAGGTTGTTAATGGTCCTTGGCATCCAACAGACCACGTCAATTAGAGTCCTATAATGGTCGTGTTGTGCACCACAGTTATGAGTAGGAGGCTATGAGATGCTTTAGGAAATGTTTTCCTTCTTCATGTTCTAAGTCATGCTATAGAGTTAAAGTAAGGTTTTTCCCCGCTAATGATGTTTCTTTGCTATGCTAGATCATGCCTAACACAAGAGACCCGCACTCCCAAGGAACAACCGGCTCATGGTGAGCTCCGGGATGCTCTCACTTTACTAGCTCAAGCTATAATCAAGTTAATCAAGGGGCCCAAGCCCCTCATGCTCCTATCCTCGGGTCTAGGGTGAGACACTTCATGAGGATGAACCCACCAGAATTCTATGGGTCTAAGGTAGATGAGGACCCTCAAGAGTTCATTGATGAGGTCTACAAGGTATTGGCTAACATGGGTTTTAGATCGGAAGAGAAAGCAGAGTTGGCGGCCTACCAATTCAAAGGGCAGCACAAATATGGTTTAACCAATAAAAAGAAGTGAAAGGAATCAATGAGGTGGTGCTTTGGGAGGAGTTCAAGGTGGCTTTTCTTAATCGGTTCTTCCCTCTTGAGCTTGGGGAGACAAAGATGGTGGAGTTTACGAATTTGAAACAAGGTTCTATGAGTGTGAGGGAGTATTCCCTCAAGTTCAATCAACTCTTTAAACATGCTCCCCATATGGTTGCGGACCCAAGGTCTAGAATGAACAAGTTCGTGATGGGTGTATCCGATTTGGTGAGTGGGGAATGTCTGCCCGCTATGTTGATTAGTGACATGGTTTAGTCCCGTTTGATGACTAATGCCAAACAAATGGAGGAGGAAAATTTGAGTAAGAGGAGGAGAAATAAGGCCAAGAAGGCTTGTTTTGAGGGAAAGTTCCAAAGTCGAGAGCGTGGCCGGTTCCATCATGGCCAAGGGTCTTCTCTTGCTTCTAATAGGGTGTTTGCCAATGATTTCCCAAGGGCCCAAGGTGTTGGTGGTGCGGTTCCTAATAATGTGTGTACAAATTATGGTAGGGCTCATGAGGGCCCATGTTTGAAAGAAACTAATGCATGTTATGGATATGGGGAAGTGGGTCACAAAAAGATTTATTGTCCTTGTAACCACAACAAGGGTAAGAAGGTTCGTCCTCAAGGTGCAAATGTAGTTCCTTTGGAAAGAGGTGGTCAACAAGGTGGTGCCCCAAGGCACAATCACTTCTATGCACTCCAAGGGAGGCAAAGGGTTTAGGAGGTTCCCAATGTCGTCATCGGTATATTAAAAGTCTTTTATTTTGATGTGTATGCATTGATTGATCTGGATTTCACTCTCTCTTTTGTTACCACCTTTGCTGCCAAAACGTTTCATGCTGAGCCTTATTTGTTGTGTGAGTCTTATGAGGTCTCTACTCCTAGTGGTGCATCTGTTGTTGCTAGAAAGGTATATAGAAATTGTCCCATTTGCATTTTGCATAGATATTGCCTTGTGATCTTGTTGAGTTGGAAATGGTGATTTTGATGTCATACTTGGGATGGATTGATTGAAACAACCCCAAAAAGTGCTCGAAAATGTGCCTCGGAATGCGCAAAATTTTAAATTTCATATATCTCAAAATTCGTGCGCGATATGAAAAATCCTTATTCATATTCTTTTTCAGGGGGCCAAAATTGGGGGGAAAAGGGCCTAACCCCGATTTAAGAGCAAGTAGAAATTATGATTTTTCAAGTGATAAATTCCAGTGAGCATTTCGCGCCCCTGGCACGACGCGCGGAGGGCGCGCAGATGAAGAGAAGTTATCTTCGCGTCCTCTTCGCGATGCAGAGAGGTGTAATTTATTGTCCAGTGATTTTCTATGTGGTCCAAGACTTTTAAGTTTTGGGCCTAAGTATTCCCAAACATGCTTTTACCTATACTTAACTTTATTTCGCCCTCATATCATCCTAAACTAAAACGACCCCAAAAAGTGCCTAAAGATGTGCCTCGGAAGTGCCTGGAATCTTGTTTTCCATATGTCTAAAAATCCGTTGGTTATTTTAAAAATCCAACTTCATATCTTGTTCAGGGGTCCAAATTAGGGTGTCTAACCTCGAATTTAAAGCAAAGGAATCGGATTATGAAATTTCGCTTGGGTGATTTCCAGAGAGCCTCCGCGTCCTCTCCGCAATGCGGAGATGCGTATTTTCTACGCAGTTTTTCTTAGTACATCCAGATTTTTCTAAGTGTTGGGCCTAAGTTCTTTTCCAAACGTGTTTTTACCTATACTTAGTCAAATTTCACCCTCACATCCCCAAAAACATTTCCCAACACTCATTCAAACACTTAGCCATATTTTCACTCCGAAATTCAAGACCCAAAACCCTCATCCAAAGCTAAGGATTCTCTCCAAGCTTCAAGCCTCCATTTTCAAACTTCATCAAGAACTTCCCCAAAGCTAAGGTATGTGGTGTTGAACCATTTGGGTCCTGTCACGCGTGGTGCCTAAGCCTCCTTTTTACTAATATTGCATGATTTACAGTTGATTTTACATGTGGCTCTTGTATATTGAGAAATTTACTGCACAGTGATTTTAGTTCATGAAAGTATGGTTGTTTTAGC
>JAPFFP010043756.1:0-12961 GCA_026153255.1 Solanum medicagineum
ATACTCACAAGCTAAGGTATGTATGTTTCTTTCACCCATGATACCCAAGATCTCTTTTACTCAATATTGCACGATATAAAGTTGATTTATTCATGGGTCTTATCTATTATGAATTTTACTACACACTATATTGGGGTTTATAAAATTGGGACTGGTTTAGTATGTTTTGAGCTATGAAACCAAGATCTATTGAGAGATTTCATGAAGGGTTTTGATGTACATTGCTTCAAGGTATTACCAAGTATTTATTGATGGTTTTACATTGAATTTTCTAGCATGATTTCACTCTTTGCATGGTTTTACACTAGCACTACACACCCGCCAAGTGTTTGATAAAATGTCCGAATTATGATTTCTTGAGGAATTAAAGGTCCAATGCATATCTTATGTGTTGAATGACTTTATGATAATGAAAGGAATATATGTATATGATGATGAGGGAAAGAATGTATGTATATGATGATGATGGGAGGAGTGTACGTATATTATCCCTATCATGTTGCGGATGACCAAGCCTCACTTGGGAGGTTGTAGGCCTAGGTAACCTTGTTGAGGGGTTCGTACCTCGATTGCCTCGCTCGAGAGGTGGCAGGCCTGTGCAACCATGATGGGGGTTTGTACCCATCAACCATGTTGGTGTTTGTACCCATCAACCTTTTTGGGGGGTTTCTACTCCATCAACCTCATGAAGGGGTTGTACCTTATGCGCATCTCCAAGGAGGTGGTAGGCCTTGGATTGCACTAAGAATGGTCACTCCTTACACTTGTATTATGATCTATATAATCATGATTTTACTTCAAGCATCATTCATACAAGCCTATGTTATGCATTTTGTTTATGGTGCTTATCACTTGTTGCATTCCATCCTACATACTTAGTACATTCAAACATACTAACGCATACTTTATACCTATGTGATGTCACCATGTAGAAGCCGGAGCATTGCTTGATCATCCTCCTCCTCCACAAGGCTAGTACAATTGTCCCTCAAGCTTGTTGGTCAGTCCTCTATTTCGTGGACATTGCTTATGATCTTTTGCTATGTACTATCTTTCTTTTATCTTATGTATTGACTATGAGGGTGAGCTTAGTTGCTTGTCGTGGCCCCCACTCTTATCTATGTAGTAGAGGTGTTGTTGCAAATACTATGTATCTATGCTATGAACCTTGACTTTCTTGTTCTTAATGTCTATCATATGAAAGTGTTCTCTTAGCCCTGGTTGTCCCAATTTACTATCTCTTGTTGTGTTTTATTGCTTTCGCAACCAATGGTGTAATGATATGTTAAGAGGCTTGCTTGGGCTCCCTTCAGATTCCTATGCACCGTGTCATGTCTAGGCCCTTGGGTCGTGACAAACTTGGTATCAGAGCACTAGGTTTTAGATCCTCGGAGTCCAACACACCACATCGATTAAAGTCTTTTTCATGGTTGTCTTGTGCATCACGACTATGAGTAGGAGGATGTGAGACGTTTTAGGAAATGTTTCCCTTCCTCATGTTCTAAGTAGTTCTATAGAGTTGAAGTAACATTATTCCCCCCTAAGAATTGTTCTTTTTTATGCTAGATCATGCCTAACACAAGAGGGAGAAGAGCCCACATACCCAAGGAGCAACCGGCTAATGGGGAGCTCTGTGATGCTCTCGTTTGCACAATTGTGGCTAACCAAGCCAACATAGGGGCCCAAGCCCCATATGCTCCTATATCGGCTTCTCCGGTGAGAGATTTCATGAGGAAGAACCCCAGAATTCTATGGGTCAAAGGTAAATGAGGACCCTCAAGAGTTCATTGATGAGGTCTACAAGGTATTTGATATTAAGGAAGTTAGATAAGAGGAAAAGGCGGAGTTGGTGGCTTACCAACTCAAGGGGATTGCACATATATTGTTCACACAGTGGAAGGAATAGAAGGGAGTCAACGGTGTGGTGCTTTGGGAAGAGTTCAAGGTGGCTTTCCTTAATCGGTTTTGCCCTCTTGAACTTAGGGAACTAAATTGGTGGAATTTATGCATTTGAGACAAGGGCCTATGAGAACGAGAAGTGTGATCTCAAGTTTGCTCAACTCTCTAAGTATGCTTCTGACTTGGTGGCCGACCCAAGGTCTAGGATGAACAAATTTGTGATGGGTGATTTCGACTTGGTGAGTGTGGAATGCGGGTCCGCCATGTTGATTAGTGACATGGACTTCTCCCACTTGATGACCTACGCCAAGCAAATGGAAGAGGAGAAGTTGAGGAAGAGGAGGATTCATGACGCCAAGAGGGCCCATTTTGATAGTAAGTTCCAAAAGGGTGGCTGGTTCCATCAAGGCCAAAGGTCTTCTTATGCGTTTAATGAGAGGATTGCCAATGATTTTCCAAGGGCCCAAGGTGCTAGGAGTGTGGTTCCTAATGGTGGATGTCCAAAATGTGGTAGGGGTCATACTGGCTCGTGCTTGAGGGATACTAATGCATGTAGAGGTTGTGCGAAAGTTGGGGATAAGGTGATGAATTGCCCCCGAAATCCCAACAATGGCAATAAGGTTCGTCTACAAGTGGTAATGTGGTCCTATTGGAGAGAGGTGGCTGATAAGATGGTGCTCCTAGGCACAACCAGATTTATGCTTTGCATGGGAGGCAAGGGGTTGATGAGGTGTCCGACGTCATTACTGATATGTTCAAAGTCTTCAATTTTAATGTGTATGCTTTAATTGATCCGGGTACCACTCTTTCTTTTATTACCTCTGTTGCCAAAAAGTTTCTGTTGAGCTCGAATTGTTGTATGAGTCATATGAGGTGTCTACTCATATAGGTGCATCTATTGTGGCTAGAAAGGTCCATAGAAATTATCCCATTTGCATATTACATAAAATATTGCCTAGTCATCTTGTTGAATTGGAGATTGCTAATTTTGATGTCATTCTTTGGATGGATTGGTTGCATGCATACTATGCTTCTATTGATTGTAGAACCCGTAGGGTCAAATTCTAATTCTCAAATGAACCCGTCCTTAAGTGGTAGAGTCATGATATGGTGGTCAAGGGTAGATTCATCGCTGGCATAAAAGTCTGTAAGTTGATCTCTAAAGGGTATTTTTAGAATCTTGTAAGGGTTAGGGATGCAGAGTCTAAATTCCTTCCCATGGAGTCGGTTTCGGTTGTAAATGAGTGCCTTGATGTCTTTCCAGATAACCTTCCCAGTGTTCCTCCCAAAAGGGAAATAGATTTTGGTATAGATCTCTACCCCAATACTTAACCCATTTCTATTCCATCTTACCGTATAGCCCCGGTGGAGTTGAATGGGTTAAAGGAACAATTGAGGGACTTATTGGAGAAGGGTTTCATTAGACCTAGCCAATCGCGTTGCGGTGCACCGATGTTATTTATGAAGAAGAAGGCTGGGTCTCTTAGAATGTGCATTGACTACCAGCAACTTAGTAAGGTCACCATCAAGAATAGGTATACTCTTCCAAGGATTGATGATTTATTTGACCAACAGTAAGGGGATAGCCACTTCTCTAAGATTGATCTTCGGTTTGGGTACCATCAAGTAAAGGTGAGGGAGTGTGATATTCATAAGACGGCCTTCCAGACTAGATATGGTCATTTTGAGTTTGTTGTGGTGTCGTTTGGGTTGGCCAATGTACCGGCCATCTTCATGGATCTAATCAATAGGGTATTTAGTCTTTAAATCCTACATTAACTCATTTTTTGTGGTATTCATTGATTATATTTTGATCTATTCTCATGGTGAGGAAGAGCATAGGGCTCATTTGAGGGTTGTGTTGCAAAGATTGGGGAAAGAGAAGCTATATGCTAAGTATGAAAAGTGTGAGTTTTGGTTGAGGGAAGTTGCCTTCCTAAGACATGTGGTATCGGGGGATGGTATTAAGGTGGATCCTAAGAAGACGGGTGTGATTAGGAATTGGCCTAGACCATTGACCCTGTCGGATAATAGGAGTTTCTTGGTCTTAGCGTTTTACTATCAGAGGTTTGTGAATGGGTTCTCTTCTATTGCTTCCCCTATCACAAAGTTGACTCAAAAGAAAGTCAAATTTGTCTGGTTCGATGAATGTGAGAGGAGTTTTCACTGATTGAAAGATAAGCTTGTATCCGCTCATATATTGTCACTGCTCGAAGAGTTAGAGGGATTTGTTATGTATTGTGATTCTTCCGGGTTGGTTGGGGTTGTGTGTTGATGCAAACTTGTAAGTCCATAGCCTATGCTGCTAGAAAACTCAAAGTGTATGGAAAGAACTATCCTACCTATGATCTTGAGTTAGCTGTCATAGTGTTTGCATTAATGATTTCGAGTCAATACTTGTAAGAGGTGCATGTTGATGTGTGCACCGATCATAAGAGCCTCCAATACGTCTTCACTCAAAAGGAACTTAACTTGAGACAAAGGAGATGGTTAGAACTTCTTAAGGACTATGATATGAGTACGCATTACCATCCCGGTAAGGCTAATGTTGTGGAAGATGCCTTGAGTACGGTGTCGATGGGTAGCCTAGCTCATGTTGATGGTGGAGATAAAAAGGTGGCTATGGAGGTGCATTGGTTGGCTACATTGGGGGTTAGGTTGGAAGAGATGGGTAATGGTGTTGTTGTTGTTGTTGATGGTTCTAAGTCTTCCTTTGTTGATGTATAGCAAAGCAAAACCTTGATCTCTACTTTTTAGAGTTGAAGGCCTTGGTGCAAGAGGGCAAGGTGGAGGTTTTCTCCCAAGGGGGAGATGGTGCCCTTAGGTACCAAGGTAGGTTGTGAGTACCTTGTATTGATGGTTTGAGGGAGAAAATCCTTGATGAGGCCCATAATTCTTCTTATTCTATCCACCCCGGTTCCACAAACATGTATAGAGATTTGAGGGATCTGTATTGGCGGGGAGGCATGAAGAGAGACATTGCCAAACTTGTATCTGGTTTCCATAGTAGCAAACAAGTCAAAGCCGAACATCAAAGGTCAGGTGGCCTAACCCAAGACGTAGAGATTCCTACTTAGAATTAGGAGGTGATTAATATGGATTTTGTGGTTGGGTTGCCCAAGACTTGAAAGGGTTTTGATTCCGTTTTGGTTGTGGTTGATAAAATGACAAAATTGTCTCACTTTTTACTGGTTAAGACCACGTATGGGGCTGAAGATTATGCTAGGTTATACATTCATGACTTGGTAAGGTTGCATGGGTTCCTTTGTCTATCATATCAGATCCAGGGGCTCAATTTACTTCACACTTTTGGAGGTCCTTTCAAAGGGGTCTTGGTACAAGAGTTAATCTTAATAAGGACTTTCACCCTCAAATGGATGGCCAAGCCAAAACGACTCAAACACTTGAGGACTTGCTTGGGGCTTATGTGTTGGAGCTTAAGGGTATTGGGATGATCATCTTCCATTGATTGAGTTCGCATATAAAAATAGTTATCGTTCTAGCATCGGAATGGCTCCTTTTGAGGCTCTCTATAGTAGGCGTTGTAGATCACTAGTTGGGTGGTTTGAGGTTTGAGAGGGGGCTTTGTTGGAACTAGATATGGTTATGGAGGCTCTTGACAAGGTTAAGATGATTAAAGAAAGGTTGAAGACGGCCCAAAGTTGCCAAAAGTCCTATGCCGACGTGAGGATAATTCAAGATTGGTGATTGGATCTACTTGACTGTGTCACCCATGAAGGGTGTGGTTCATCTTGACAAGAAGGGAAAGTTAAGCCCTAGATATTGGGTCCTTATATAGTGATAAGAAGGATTGGTAAGGTTGCCTATGAGTTAGATTTGCCTGGTGAAATGGAGTTGGTTCATCCGGTCTTTCACCTATCTATTTGAGCAAGTGTGTGGGTGACCCTAATGATATTATAACTATTGATGTGGTGGGTGTTGTTGAAGACAATTTGACCTATGAAGAGGTTCTGGTTTAGATTTTGGATAGACAAGTGAAGAGGTCGAGGAATAAGGATATGGCTTTTGTTAAGGTCCTTCGGAGGAATCAACAAGTTGAAAGTGCTACCTAGGAGGCTGAAGCGGACATGCAAAAGTGATATCCTTACCTATTCCACTCCACTCAAGCCTAAGGTATTGATCTATGTCCTATATATGATCAAAAGTCTTATGTTTCAACCCTTATGTCAATGCATGCATTCATGTTTAAATTGACAAGTTCACGATGATTTCACACTTATAATGAGATTTTTTGAATGATGTTTAAGTACATTATTGCATCTCTTTTTGGGCTAAAATGGTCATGTTTGTGTCTCTCATGTACTTTTCTTTGACATTCGGGGACGAATGTTCCCAAGGGAGAGATATTGAAACGACCCCAAAAAGTGCCCAAAAATGTGCCTTGAAAGTGCCTGGAATCACAATTTACATATATATCAAAATCTTTGCGTGATATCAAAAATCCAACTTCATATTTTATTTAGGAGGACAAATTAAGTGGGGAATGGGTGTAATCCCGATTTAAGAGCAACCATAGAAAAATTTGGAAATCGCATTTTTGCGATTTCCAAAGACGATCCATGCCCCTAACGCGACCTGCCAAGGGCGCGCTTCTGTGTATTTTTGTGTCCAGTTTTCTATCTCTGTCCAAGGATTTTGGGTTTTGGGCCTAAGTGTCCCCATACATGAAAATGCCTATACTTATCTTTATTTCACCCTCATATCATTCAAGACATTTCCAAATACACTCCCAAACACTCAGAAATATTTCACCTCCTAAATTCAAGTCTCAAACTCATCCGGATTCTAAGTCTCTCAATCAAGCTTCAAGTCTCCATCTCCAATCTTCATCAAGCTATTCTCCTAAGCTAAGGTATGTGGGTATCTTTTGATGGGTTCCTTTCACCCATGATACCCAAGCTCTCTTTTACTCAAAATTGCATGATCTAAAGTTGATTTATTCATGGGTCTTATCTATTATGAATTTCACTACACACTATGTTGGGGCTTATGAAACTATGACTGTTTTAGCATACGTTGAGCTATGAAACCAAATCTATTGCGAGATTAGATGAAGATTTTGATGTATATTGCTTGACGGTGTTATCAAGTAGCTATTGATGGTTTTACATTGAATTTTTTAGCATGATTCCACTCTTGATTTTCATGGTTTTACACTAGCACTATACACCTGTCAAGTGTTTGATAAAATGTCCGAGTTATGATTTCTTGAGGAATTGAAGGTCCAATGTATGACTTATGAGTTGAATGACTTTATGATGATCAAAGGAATGTATGTATATGATGATAATGAAAGGAATATATATGATGGTAATGGGAGGAGTGTATGTATATTATCCCTATCATGTTGGGGATGACCAAGCCTTACTCGGGAGGTTGTAGGCCGGGGTGGCCTTGTTGAGGGGTTCGTACCTCGATCGCCTAGCTCAGGAAGTGGCAGGCTTGTGCAACATTGTTAGGGTTTTGTACCCATCAACCATGTTAGGGTTTGTACCTATCAACCTTGTTGGGGGGTTTGTACTCCATCAACCTCATGAAGGGGTTTGTACCTCATACGCCTCTCCAAGGAGGTGGTAGGCCTTGGATTGCACTAAGAATGTTCACTCCTTACACTTGTAATATGATCTATATAAGCATGATTTTACTTCAAACATCATTCTTCCATGTCATATTGTTATAAGCTTATTCATTGCCTATGTTATGCATTTTGTTTATGGTGCTTATCACTTGTTGCATTGCATCCTATATACTTAGTACATTTGAACGTACTAACGCATACTCTATGCCTACATGATCTCGCTATCTAGGAACCTAAGCACCGCTTGATCATCCTCCTCCTCCACGTGGCTAGTATGATTGTCTCTCAAGCTTGTTGGTGAGTTCTCTATTCTGAGGACATTTCTTATGATCTCTTGCTATGTACTAAGACTATCTTTCTTTTATTTATATTTTGAATATTAGGGTAAGCCTGGTTGCTTGTCGTTGCCCCCACTCTTATATATGTAGTAGAGGTGTTGTTAGATATGCTATATATCTATTTTATGACCCTTGACTCTCTTGTTCTTGACGTCTATGATATGAAAGAGTTCCCTTACCCCGATTGTCCCAATTTACTATCTCTTGTTGTGTTTTGATGTGTAATGATATGTTAAGAGGCTTGCTTGGGGTCCCTTCGGATTCCTATGCACCGTATCACGTCTAGGCCCTAGGCTTGGGTCGTGACACCGTTGGTCAACTTCTGAAAGCATATTAAATGTAAAAAGGGACTTCTTTTCTGTGAGGGCATTTGTATTGCGTGGTTAACATTCGACTTGTTCAGTGAGTACGAATTGTTGATACTCCTTAACATATCATAGTTGGATTGTCTAATATATCTATATGTTGTGGTTTTGTTTATTAGCTACATGATATAATGTTATTATAGGTTTCTTGAGTTGAATTTGAGTATGGTATATGCCATCAGGTTGATTGCTATATATTGGTTTATTATCTATCTAGATTGAGTCGTCGCTTGAGGACAAGCAACAATTCTAAGTTGAGGGTGTTGATGTGCTGTCAAAATATAGCATATTTGATGCCTAAAACCTGGGATTTTGTGTGTTCTCAATGCTATTTTTTATGGTTTTTATATGTTTTGTATTTGTTTTTGCAGAAAATATAGGTTAGCTAGATTTCAAGGAAAGTTGCAGATTTTACTATTTTTTTAGGACATACGGACCCCACTATGAATCGTAGCCCAAGCTACGAGTTGTATAGATAGTCTCATATCAATTAACAGTGTTCAAAAACAAAATCTGATAATTTGAAGTTCAGCCATACAAGCTCAAGGTACGAATCGTAGTCCCTTCTATGACTCGCAGAGGATGGCCTCATAGCAATCAACAGTGTTGATCAAAATTAGAACAAGAAATACATGAGTGGACTACGAGAAGACACTATGAGTCGTAGATTAGACTACGACTCATAGAGGTGTATCATAGCAGTGAAGTCCAAAATATCAAGTGCTGACAATGAAAGCCTGACTACTACTCGTAGGGCCCTATGAGTCGTAACTGCAAACCGTAGCAGACGCCGACCAAATTTTCTAATTATTTTAAGGACCTTTTTGTAAATACTACAAATAGTATATTTTAGGGTTTTAGGGCAGATTTCATTCAATTGTTGAGATTGTACACAGATTTTTAGAGAGTTTTTAGAGTAGTATTTTAGGGTTTATCTTTGGAGACTCAAATTGGGATATTAGATTCACTTGGAGGAAAAATTCAACATTCAAGCTTGCGATTCTAATTTCAAAGGTGGTTTTATTGTTTTTATTTGTCTTCGGTAAGAAATGTACCATGTCTTCTTTATTCATTGTTGATTAGTTTGCCCAAGCCATCAGTGGCTAAATCCTACAACTTGGGGTTGTGGAAACCATGAGTAGCTAACTTATAAATCCCAGATTATTTGCACTTCTTGAGTTGGGTCATTGCATGTATTATTCATTTTCCTTCGTTTTGCTTGTTGTTTGATGTTGGCCAACATTAAATCCCGCCTGGTTTCATGATCCCGATCAAGGTAGTGATGAAATTTTATTAGGCCTAGCCAATCACCTTGGGGTGCACTGTTGTTGTCTGTGAAGAAGAAGGATGGGTCCCTTAGAATGTACATTGACTACCGACAACTTAATAGGGTCAACATAAAGAATAAATATCCTCTACCAAGGATTGATAACTTGTTTGACCAACCTCAAAGGGCTAGTCACTTCTCTAAGATTGATCTTTGGTCTGGGTATCATCAAGTAAAGGTGAGGGAGTGTGCCAGTCCCAAGACGGCCTTCCGGACTAGGTATAGGAATTATGAGTTTGTTGTTATGCCTTTTGGGATGACCAATGCACTGGCTATCTTCATGGATTTTATGAATAGGGTCTTTAAACCTACCTTGATTTGTTTGATGTGGTGTTCATGGATGATATTTTGATCTACTCTCATTGTGAGGAGGAGCATGTAAGTCATTTGAGGGAAGTGTTGCAAAAATTGATGGAAGAAAAGTTGTATGATAAGTAAGAGAAGTGTGAATTTTCGTCGAAGGAGGTTGCCTGTATAGGTCATGTGGTGTCGGGGGATGGTATTAAGGTGGATCCTAAAAAGATGGAAGTGATAGAAATTGGCCTATACCTTTGACTCCATCAAATATTAGAAGCTTCTTGGACTTAGCGGTTTACTGCCAGAGGTTTGTGAATGGATTCTCTTCTATTGCTTCTCCCATGACTAAATTGACCAAAAAGAAGGCTATGTTTGTGTAAACCGATGAGTACGAAAAGAGTTTCCAAACCTTGAAGGATAAGATTGTCTCTGCTCCTATCTTGTCTCTACCGCATGGGTTGGAAGGGTTTGTTGTGTATTGTGATGCCTCCGGAATTGGTTTGGGTTGTATTTTGATGAAAAATGGTATGGTGATAGCCTATGCCTCTAGGAAACTGAAGGTGCATGAAAAGAACTATCCTACTCATGATCTTGAATTCATCACCGTGGTATTTGCTTTGAAAATTTTTCATCATTATTTATATGGGGTACATGTAGATGTGTTTACCGATTGTAAGAGTCTCCAATTTGTGTTCACTCAAAATGATCTCAACTTGAGATAAAGAAGGAGGTTAGAACTTCTTATGGATTATGATATGAGTGTGCATCATTATCTCGATACGCTGTGGCTGATGCTTTGAGTAGGATATCTATGGGTAGCCTCGCTCATGTTGATGATGGGGGCAAAGAGGTGGCTAGAGAGGTACATCAGTAAGCTAGAATAGGGGTCAGGTTAGAAGATGTTGATAATGGTGGGATTATGGTTGTTGATGGTTCAAAATCTCCTTGGTTGATGAGGTAAAAGCGAAGTAAGATCTTGACCCCTGCTTGTTAGAATTGAAGGCCTTGGTGAGAGAGGGCAAGGTGGTGGTTTTCTCCCAAGGGGGAGATGGTGCCCTTAGATACCAAGGTAGGTTGTGTGTTCCTTGTGTTGATGACTTGATAGAGAAGATTCTTGATTAGGCTCATAATTCTTCCTATTCTATTCACCCCAGTTCTACAAAGATGTATAGGGATTTGAGGGAGGTGTTTTGGTGCGGTGGTATGAAGAAGACATTGCCAAATTTGTATCCGATTGTCATAGTTGCCAACAAGTCAAAGCCGAACACCAAAGGCTAGGTGCCCTAACCCAAGATATTGAGATTCCTACTTAGAAATGGGAGGAAATTAACATGGATTTTGTGGTTGGGTTGCCTAAGACTAGAAAGGATTTTGATTCTATTTGGGTTGTGGTTGATAGAATGACAAAGTTGGCTCATTTCCTACCGGTGAAGCCTATTTATGGGGCGGAAGACTATGCTAAATTTTACATTCATGAGTTAGTCAGATTGCATGGGGTGCCCTTGTCTATCATATCGGATCGTGGTGCTTAATTCACTTCACACTTTTGGAGGTCCTTCCAAAGAGGTCTTTGTACCAAGGATAAGCTTAGTATAGTCTTTCACCCTCAAACGGATGGCCAAGCTGAAAGAACTATCCAAAGATTCGAGGATATACTTAGAGCTTGTATTTTGGAGTTAAAGGGTAGTTGGTGATAGCATCATACAAATCTCTACTCCTTTGAAGGACAAGGGTGACGCTTTAGAAGATCAAAGGAAGGACATAGCAAGATCTCAAACCAAGGAGTTTAATGATAAGCTCAATGGGCTTCAATTGCAGATCCAAAGGTGTATTGTTGGGGAAGAAGAGCTAAAGCCGAAGAAGGATGAATTGTCCAAATGATACAATTATTTGGTGGCCCAAATTCAAGTCCAAGATGAAGAATGTTAGGGTTAAATTTCTTGCAAATAAGGCCAAGAGGAGTCCAAGAATCAGCCACAACAAAGGTTGCTTTTTGCCCAAGTTTGCAGAGAAGTCTAGTCAAACTTTCCAAATTTGTCAAGATTCTTTTCCTAGTTAGGTTTTACCTTATTTCCTTATTTATATATAGGTATTTAATGCTTTCCTAGAACTATTAGGTCTATTCCTAATAAAGGTAACTTTATTTCCTTTCTAGAGTAGGATTTACCTTGTAATTTTCATTGTAGGTTTTGGATACTCCTTGGGTCTAACATAAGGAGTCTTGGACGTCCAAAGGACCCTATAATATATATAGGAGATTTTTTCTTTCATTAATGATATTTAGATGGATATCAATAATATTTGAGAGAGTTTTGTTGAACCTTTGTGACTTGTTCTTTGAGAATTTATCTTTAAACCTTTACTAGTTCATAGGTTGAGGTATAAAGTACTTTCTTCTTGTGATATCTTTGATTTATTTTTGGTATTCCTTAGAAGGTGATTAGCTTACATACTAATTATTGCCTTTGGTTACTCATAAAGCGGTCAAGATTCAAATCTAATGTTTTGATTCATTTTCTCAATTAAAGGCATTAGATTTCTTCCATAAATCTTTACGTTGTTACTTGGATCTTGTCAAGGCCTTAGAATATCAATTCCTTGGTATTGTATCTTTTTATCTTTAATTAGTTTTTATCTTTTGTTTTTTGTTGTTGCTTCCGCATTCTAGTATTCACTCCATATTATTGTTGTTTCTAATCTTCATGAAGGAATTCTCCAAAGCTAAGGTATGTGGGTTTCAACTATTTGGCCCTTTCACCCATAGTGCCCAAGATTCCTTTTTAGATAAATCTCATGTTTCAAAGTTGATTTACTCATGGTTCTTACTTACCATGAATTTGACGATGAACTATGTTGGGGTTTCATAAAAGTGTGATTGTTTAAGCATGTTTTGAGCTATGAATCTTAGATCTACCTTGAGATTTGATGAAGTGTTTTGATATATATTGCATGAGGTTATTACCAATTGTTGGTGGGTCATTTTACATTAAATTTTCTTGCATGACTTCACTCTTGAATTGCATGATTTTACACTAGCATTACACATCCGCCAAGTGTTTGATAAAATGTCCTGATTATGTTTCTTGAGTTGTTGAAGGCCTAATGCATGGTATATGAGTTTAATGACTTTATGATG
>JAPFFP010043758.1:0-12957 GCA_026153255.1 Solanum medicagineum
ACCGATTAAAAAATTCGATATTTGATTTGGTTTGGTTAGGTTTGGTTTTTAAATTTTAAAAATTGATTCTATTGACTTTCGTTTGGTTTTCCAAAAAAAAAACTGCAAAAATAAACAAACTAAACCGAATAATTATATATATAAATTTTATAGTTATTTAGATAGTATTCATGAATGATATGTAAACATTTTATTATATTTTAATGAATTTAAATCTTTAACTTTACCATTTATATTTAAAAAAAATTTCGTAGTATTTTGGCATATAATTTTCTTATATCCCTTCCCTTGGGTATAGTTGTTTGATTGTTGAGCTTGAGTTTTTTTCCTATAAATATTTCATATTTGGGATATAATGACTTTAGTATTGTTTAACTAAATCACTTCCTTCGTGTAATAATAACTCTAGTACTATTGCTTAATTGAATTCACATTAGCTTTTTGTAGATTATTCATGTAGTAGTTGTTTGTATCTCTCGAGATGTGTGTGTCCTCAATAAATTATCACTTTCAAACCAAAAAATAACCAAAGAAATAAATCAAACTGATCCAAATCGACAATAATCAAACCGACGGTTATTTTTTTGCATTTAGTTTGATTTGGTTTTAAAAATTAAAAAACTGACTAAAGTGGTTTTGTTATGGTTTTAACTAATAACTGGTCCAAACCGCACCATGAACACCCCTAAGCGATGTAATAAATAGTGCAATTGGAGATCTAGTAAAATGGAGAAAGGGGAAAATATGTGCTACTTGCTCTTTACTTCTTTTTCTTAATACATTTTAAACATTTTAAAGCAACATAAATACATTTTATCTTGTTTGAAATGTGTCTTTTGGATTTATAGGATTTTAGTCTTGTTCTATGAATCTCGTTTTAATATTATGTGCCGTAGAAAGCATGCGCTTAGGCTTAATTTCAAGTGTTTTAGAAATCATGTCTAGGTTTAATTAATTTTTGCTAACTGTAAGAAATCATGCTTAAGCTTGAATAATATTGTTATGAAGTTATAAAAATTGCTTAAAATTATTATTGTTAGAAATCATGTTCTAGGATATTATTTTAAAACATTGCGCTGGTTAGAAATCATGTTTAAGCATTTTAAGTATTATATTTGTGATAGAAAACATGCTTATAAGATTTTACTTTGAACTTGTTTAATCAATATTTTTAGAAATCATGTTTCAGGGTTAAATAATTCTCTCTCATGTTATGAAGCTATTAGAGATCATGCTTTTAGATCCTTTAAATTCAATTGCTTAAGTATTATGAAATAATGTTAGTCACAATGTTTATAGGATTTCTAGCATATTAATAGTTCCTCATGTTTATAGGATTTCATATAAATGTGTTTAAATCATTATTATTTTATAGAAAGCATGTCTGAGGAACTATTAATATGCTAGAAATCATGCCTATAGGAATTTTAAACAAGTATCATGCTCACAAAAGGTTGAGCTATAGAAATCATGCCTATAGGAAACTCTCTTTCTCAATATGATACACACATAATACATCTTGCATTATTGTTTGTGTTTTCAAGTATGCTAGTAATAACCTATTTGGAGGCTACTTGAACCTCTGTGTGCTACTTGGTGTCCTTAATTATTTTATTTGACACGAGGTCCTATAGGAAACCTACCAAAACGTAGAAGTCCAATTCCTCTTGGACCATAAGATGGGACGTTAGGCACTTTAGAGAATGATTATAATTTTTCATTTTTTTAGTGTGCTTTTAAGTTAAACAAATAAATTAATTTAGGAGGAGGTAGGGGTATATAGGACCCTAGGAAAGGATGATCAAAACTCGAGCTTTAATAGGATAAACATTGGTTTTGTCCTTAGACTTAAATAAATCATGCGAGCTAACTAACACTTGAAAGCCGAGTATGTAGACAGGTAATTTTGATCGAAGGTATGATTTTAATACCCTTTTTTAGCATTGTATATATATACATATATATAGTATATACTTAGAGCTAAATTGATTGATTTTTTAAAATTTTTTTATTTTTATCATATATTATTAGGTTTGTTTAAAATAATTTGAAAAACTATAATATAAAAAATAGAGTCACATTTCTAAGTTTTGTTTTAAAGAAGAGAAAAGTTCTAAAAAAATATATGTTTTCTTTTAATTTTGATTCCAATAAATAACCTAGTATTATTGATATTTTCTTAATTATATCTTAGTTTTAGCTAGTTAACTTTTCTATATATTCTTTAATTTAAAATAGTCTTGTAAGTTTTTATTTTTTTTGTCAAAACAAAAAATGAAATGAAAAAAGAATAAATAAAATAACCTTAAACTACCCCACTACATGCCCCACATCTACACATCCCCACTCCCCCATTAACTTTTAACCTCCAACTCTACGTATATACATTCATACACAGCCTACAAAAAAGAGGACATTCATATGGAAAATATTTTTTTAATATGAACAACATACACTGGCACCCAAACCAAAAAAAAAAAAAAAAAGCACACAACACACACACACGGCTTAACAAAAAAAAAGTCATCTACTTCTTTCTTTTTCCACACACATTTCATACACACAGGAAAAAACTAAACCTACACAAAACCAAAAAAAAACTTTCAAAAACATCACTAGAGAAAAACAAAAGTTGAGTTCGGGATTTGCTTTCGTGATTTCGGATTCATGGCTCTTGCTCGCAGTCATTTTCTTCTTGTGAATTAATATTCACCAGAGTTAACATTTAATTTTTATTGTATGATTTGGAGTCACAATTGTAAAAGACATGTTCTAATGCTACAAAGTTGCTAAAATTTTATGTCTATTAAATTTGACATTATATTATTGAAGTATGTTAATTTGAATTGTGAAGCTTTGAGTAAAATTGACATATTATGTGATTATCTCTATTTACGTATTTATTTCATGTTTAAACAACACATAATTTGCTTTATTTTTAAGTAGATTTATTGTCTAAGTTTCTATTCTTATGTTCGTATTTTAATTTTTATGATAACATGTGAATGATGAATATAATTGATGGCTCTTACAAATATGCTTTTTTATGACTTCGAGAACTACTAAGGCTTGTAGCATTCAGACACAAGTTATGGTTCGCCAAACCGCACAACAGAAGGAGCAAAAGTTGTTGTAGGTTAATTCAAGACCTTGTTGCGAATTAAAAAATAGAAATTAGGAAGGATAATCTCAAATTTACAATAGACGTATAAATGTCCTTGTTGTTAGACGAGCATAGGTCTCATTTCCTAAAAATATAAATTTATCAAAAAAAATATATTTTATTAGTAATAATAATAAAAATAATAATTTATTCTCCACGAAGAATGTAATTGTCCATCTTTGTGGAGACACTAAAATTTTTTTTCAAGAATGCGCTGACGCACCACGACCCAAAAGAGTTTCATAATCAACTTTTTCATTAATCTAGATTAAAATTAGATTATAGAGAATTTGTAAAATGTGGAGAAGGCAAATATGCCTCTAACAGCTAAACGAAGAATGCGGTGACGCATCTAAGTTGAGACTCATAAAATTCATAATAATAAAAAATGAGCAAATTAAGGTTCGTAAACACAATTTATCCCTAAAAAATAATTAAGACAAGTATAGGTTGATAAAAGTGACTGTGCTAGAATCACTGGGCTCGAGGGGTGCCTAACACCTTCCCCTTGGTCAACAGAATTCCTTACCTAATCTTTGTATTCGTAGACCAATAATAAAAGAGTCAACTTCCTTTTGATTAGGGATTGAAATAAGGTGACTTGGAACACCAAAACTCAATTCTAAGTGGCGGCTCTGAATAATAACAAATATAATCCCTTTTCAAAATGTTACTTTAATTGGAAAAACCCCATTTTACAAAACAAAATCTCGCGAGGGAAAAATAGGGATGTGACAGAGTAAACTAATCCAAGTGTAAATCAAAGCACTTAATTTAATTTTTCATTTTTTGTTTTAAATGCTTATGGGTAGTTAGATTTATTTTTTGTCTTTATTTGTTTACTTCTCTATTTGTTTAATTTTTCACTTAGAATTAATTAGGATAATCATAAAATTAAGAGACCTTTATTTGCAACCCCCTACATAAATAAGAGACACGGTTGAGACCCACATTTGTGGATCTCGAGGGGTGCCTAACACCTTCCTCTCGAAGTAACTTGAACCCTTACCATTCTCTGGTTGACTTGACCTTAGTTTTAGACCCTTAGTTAGTTTTAGGTTAGAATGTGTCCTAATGCACCTCAAATCATTAGGTGGCGACTCTTCAATTTTCAAAATCCCAAAAGAGTACTTACCACGATGTCGTCCAGGTTTCATCTTTTTGCGAGAAAAAATGGGGCGCGACGCTCCGTAGTTAGGGTTTTGATATTTCTCCATCGTTAGGGTTTTGATATAAAAAGAAAAAGAAGAATATGCATGTGTTTCTTTCTTCAAATATTTCATAGATTGTTCTGTATTTTTCACTTTTCACTCACTCTAATAATATTATATTTATTACTGTGGTGTTGTTGACATTGAGGAATGAAAATTGACTGAACTTGAGCAATTTAAGCAACTCTTAAATAACTGCTTAAGTAGTTGTAGTTATATTCATTATTTGTGGTGGTGGTGTGAGGGTGATGAATGAAAATCGATTGAACTTAATAGTTGCAATCTTTGCAGCAACTTAAGCAACTCTTAAGCAATTGCACAAGTAGTTGTACTTGTATTCATTACTATCGTGGTGTTGTGACAGTGATGGATGAAAATCGACTAAACTTAATGAAGTTATTGCAGGAAAATCATTTAGTTACTTAATAAGTCCTGATAATTGAAGTACTTAATAAAACAACTGCTAAACTTGCAACCTTAAGATGTTGTAGTAATTTAAATTAAGGTAGCAATCTAATAAATTACAAGTACAACAACTTAAGCATTTGCTTAAGAGTTGCTGAAAACAATTTTAGCCAGTGGACAACCTTCAACAGCAATTGTTACATTTGCTTAAAAGTATTTTAGCAACTATGATGTCTGAGTTAGCAATTGTTATAGTTGCTGAACAAAATTCTCAGCAAATGAGTTGTATGATTTAACAATTGTTGAAATTGTTGAAAAGTTTTTAGCAAATTATTGAGTAATTTAACAACTATCCTTATAATTTCTTAAATTGCTACGTTAAGTTGTTGTAATAACTTCAGTTATTGATGCATCTTAAATCATTTGCATTTACTGTAGTTTGTTTTTCTATTTTATTAAAGAATTAGTTATGCTAATTTAGTTTTATTTCATCTATGTAGATAAAATGGCTCAGACAAAAAGACAAAAGGTTTCAAGCAAACCTGTTCGTAAATCTAGTAAACTTAATCCACAATCCCATATAGAAGCAGAAAAACTAGCGGAAGATGTCGCAATGTTATATGAGGATGAGGTAGTCTCAACTCCTAGACAAGCAAACGAAGGGTCTGAGGCTCAATAACAATTGTCAAGGGATAAAACTGGTTCTTCCTAAAAACAAGAAGAAGAAAAAGAAGAAAATATATGTGACGAAGCCGATTTAGCTTCAAAACAAGCAAACAAATCAGACAATGTCTCTTCTGTTTCCACTGCTGATTCCCCTACTAACAGTCCTCCTTCAACAGATGGTGGTGGTAAAATCATTAAATTTTCAATTTATGGTTTGCAGACATACTTGGACAATCACGAAGTTGATTTAAAAGGCGATATTGTTATTCGATAGGGTTTGAGAAAATCTTTTGTCGATTTTAGAAAGATTCTGGTGGCACAAAAGTTGGAAAGATATTTTCGATCTACTATATTTGGAAAGTATTCAGACATATCTGAGGAAAAAGTTCCAATGTTTCCTATGAGTCTAATTTATCAACTTCTTCGGCGAAGAATTATTTGTGACGAAAAAAACGTAATTTGGATCAATTATTGTGGTATGCCAGTTTGTTTCGGCATGAAAGAATTTGCAACCATGATAGGCTTAAACTGTCATAATACTCTTAGTATTGTTGATTGTTAGAGAAGTTATTAAAGAGTTCTAATTCTAAGATTGTTGAAAGGCGCAAGAAATTGCGTGAGTTAACCGTAAAAAGTTTCAAAGAGAAGGATTAAATTACCTTTCTAAACTCCGAGAAGGTTGGGAAAAATTGCAAGAAGTCATTGTACTTACTTTAGTTTGTGCATGCTATTCTTTGTGCGCGCGATAAAAGCACATTAGTTCAGGTGACTGGATTGATCTTTGCACCCATCGTAAAGCACTTTGTGCCTATTCATGAGGGTGTGAAAGTTTCACACTCACCATTGGATATCTAAAAAAGGAATTGAACCCAGCAGGAAAAGCAACCAATCTTTATGGCTTTCCTTGGCTTTCATGGTAAAATTTATTCTTTTTTTTCTTTGTTGTTTGTTCAATATTTTTTCATCCTTATTAATGTTTGGTTCATTATTGTAATATGTGATGATATTATTTTATATAGGCTTGGGAATTTGAAGCTATTCCCCAACTTTTGTAACACCCCGTAAAACCACCAAAACACCCCTAAAATGCATCGTGCGCACAACGCGTCTTCCAAAGCTCTGATGAAAAATCCGAGACCGAATTTGCGATTAGCGTGGAAAATCGACTCAGAAAATAGTCTCGATCCGATTTAAGAGCAACCGGGTCGAATTATGAAATTTCACAATTTGTGCAAAAACATTAGCAAATTCGCGTCCCCTTTGCGACCGCCAGGGGCGCAGACTTGCACTTGGATTTTTTGTTGTTTTCCGACGGGAACTGCTTTTCTAAAAATTTCACCAAAAACACTGGTGCGCGCCCCCTCCGCTATGCGCACCTGTGTCCCAGAAAATTATTTTTTTCTTTTAATTTGGGAAGGACAATTTTGTCCTTCCCAATATATTTTAATATCCAAAACAGTTTTTAAAGCCTATTTCGTACAAAAAGGGTTTTAAACCCATAATTTTTCTAAGTTTTACGAAAGTTCTAAGAGATAAAAAGGAGAGTCAGAGTGAGGGTTTCCAGAGAAATCCTGAAATCCTTGAAGATTCTTCATTCGCAGGTATGTAAAGGCTACCTAAAAGCATGGAATTGGTCTTCCATGAGCCCAATGTAGAATTAGGATGTATAATTGATACCTAGAAGTCTTGAATAGTGATTTCTTGAAAATTCTTGAGTATTATCATTTAATGCCTTGGATATTATCTTTATTTCTTGAAAATATTTATCTAATTATGTTTTGTATCCTAAATTGATGATTATCATGCCATCTAATTATGTTTTGTATCCTAAATTGTGATCTAACCATTACGAATTCTCTCTGTAAAGACTTGAATAATGAACTTAGGGGGATGTCTAGAGTCTTGATTGTCTGAATGTGATGTTTCACTAGGTCTAAGTCCTGAGGTGATGTGTGTTGATGACTGTGATAGTTGAAAACAATATTAATAGAGTTGGATGAATACATTCCCTTGAATTTGAAAAGATAGTCTTGCCCGTAGAGATTTGAGGGATGGAAGTCCTTGATGAATTGATAGACTTATGAGCACGTCGAGTCTTGGGAGGAATATTGAGCACCGAAAATGAGTAAGAGTGAGGCTCACTCGCACTCATTACCTACGTGGCCAGCGTAGCAGAGGATTGGACAGTGTGAACGGATGTTTCCTTAGTCCCAAAAGAGGACTTACTACTATTATAAACCCCTGATATACGCCCTTTTACCCCGGCAAGGTACTGGGCGGATGCTGCAACGACATCGTTTCGTTGTACCATCACTGGCTTATAGGTGATGGGTGTAGGTCTAAGAAAATCCCAAATAGGTCTCTTGATGATAGAACTCTGATGTGATATGATGGTTTGGTGTTTTGATGGACAGTGAGGTGATAGAGTCCAGTCGTATACTCTAAGGTGAGGTTGAGTCATTGATGAGTGATTGTTACATTGGTCCATTTACTTTAGCCCGTTTTACATACAGTATATTCCACGTACTAACGCCCTTTTAGCGCTGCATCATTTTATGATGCAGATTCTGTAGACAGAGACTTCAGCAGTCCAATCATTGAGGTTCAGAGCTTTGATTTCAGACCTTGGTGAGTCCTCCCCAGCATTTGGAGGATCATTATTATTTCTTTTTATATCAGCATTGCTTTTGATTATGGCAACCATGGCTTTTCATAGCGCTTTCCTAAATATTAGTTATAGAGGCTTCATAGGCATAGACAGTTGATGGATAGTGCCGGGCTTGATGATTCTCGTTTCCTTTCTTTGTGATATTTATTCATATTATCTTATGATAGTTTATTATTTTATTGAATCTTCTGCATACGAATGGATGGAATGATGGCAATGAGACTAGGTGGTCCGCTTAGGGACTAGCAATAGTCTTCGAGTGTCAGTGACCTCTAGGGTACCATCTCGGGGCTTGACAAACTTGGTATCAGAGCCTAGAGTTTGAGTGTCCCAGGGAGTCTACGAAGTCATGTCTAGTTGAGTCTTGTTTATGGGTGTGTTGTGCACCACACTTCATAAACAGGAAGCTATAGGACATTAGAAAGTGTTACCCTTCTTCAATGATCTAAGATTGTGCCATAAAGTTTAGCTTGTGGAATTCTGCTTTTAACTCGTGCATTTTACGCTTACAGAAAATGCCACCCAAGAGAACTGTAGCTTATAGAGATTCCCCAGCCCCAGCTGTTGAGAACACCCAACCGGAGGCTCCGGTTCAGACTGAGACCAGGAGACGGGGATGCCCCGCTAGGACTGCTGAGGTCCTCCGGGCGCCCCTGCTCATCCCCAGCTAGCTCCCACCACTGAGGTGGAATTTAGAGGAGCCATCACCATGCTAACTTAATTGGTGGCCTTACAAGGGAATAGCTAAGGTTCTCTGGCTCCCAGCTCTGGCTCACAGGAGCCTTCAGCTGCAACCTGGTTCAGGGACTTTTTGAGGATGAACCCGCCAGTGTATACGGGGTCGAAAGTGGAGGAGGACCCACAGAATTTTATAGATGAGATGTATAAGGTTCTGAGGGCTATGCATGCGAATTAGCTTGAGGGAGTGGAGCTTGCGTCCTACCAGCTGAAGGACGTAGCTAATGTGTGGTAAACCTAGTGGGAGGGGAGTAGAGGCGAGAATGAGGAGCCTTCCTCAATGGAGGAGCTTGAAACCGCCTTCCTTGATCACTTCTTTCCTCAAGAGTTGAGGGAGGCGAACGTAGGGGAGTTTGTGAATTCGAAACAGGGAGGGATGACTGTGAAGGAGTATAGCCTTAAGTTCATCAAATTGTCAAGGTATGCTCCAGAGATGGTGAAAGATATGTGGTAGAGGATTAGGAGGTTTATGTCTGGTCTGACCAAACATGTGCAGAAAGAGTGTAAGGCTGCTTTGTTGATTCCTGGTATGGACATCTCCAGACTTACGATACATACGCAGCATACAGAGGAAGATAAGAGGAGAGAAAGGGAGGAGCATTTGAACAGAAAGGTGAAGTCAGGGGGACATGAGCCTAGCCCGCAGAGACAGAATAAGGGTGACAAATCCTATTTCCAGAAGAGATCATCATATCCCGCATCGCCTGCAGTAAGTGCGCCCGTGCGGCCCAACAGGTATGATCAGAAATCTTAGAGTTATCAGAATTTCAGGACCCCGGAGCCCAATCTCAGGCCAATCTAACTCAGGGCTTGAGGGGAAAGCCACCTTATGGCACTTGCGGGAAACTCTATCTTGGTAGGTTTCATCTTGGAACAGATGCTTGTTTCCTGTGTGGGCAGGCGGGTCACTTCCAGCAGGAGTGTCCGAAGAGGAGACGAGGTGAAGAGAATAGTAGAGCCCAGTCTTCCACAGCACCCCCAATGGGTAATCAGCAAAGAGGCGCTACTACTAGTACAGGACGGGATGAACCGCCTTTATGCTATGGATAATCGACGAGATCAGGAGGCTGCACTAAGTGTTTTCACGGGCATGCTTTGAGTCTTTTCCCTTGATTATTATGCATTGATTGATCCGGGTGTCACTTTATTTTTTGTAACTCCTTATATGGCTAGTAAGTTTGAGGTTCTTCCAAAGTATTTGCATGAACCTTTTGTTGTTTCTATTCCTACTGGAGTCTATCTTAGCAGAGAGAGTTTACAGGGACTGTGTGATGTCTATTTATCATAGAGACACATTAGCTGACTTGGTAGAATTGGAGATGGTTGATTTTGATGTAATAATGGGCATGGATTGGCTTCATGCCTATTATGCTTCTGTTGACTGTAGAACCCGAATGGTTAAATTTTAGTTTCCTAGTGAGCCTATCCTAAAGTAGAAAGGGAGTTCTGTTGCCCCTAAGGGCAAATTCATATCTTATCTTAGAGCACAAAATTTGATTTCCAACGGTTGTATTTACCATCTCGTGCGAGTAAAGTCTGATGATATTGAGTATCCTACTCTCGAGTCAGTTTCGATTGTGAATGAGTTACCTGAGGTATTTTCTGTTGATCTTCTCGGAGTCCCTCCTGATAGGGAGATTGACTTTGGGATTGATATTCTTCCCGAGACCAAACCTATCTTAATTCCACCCTATAGAGTGGCCCACACAGAGTTGAAACAATTGAAAGAGCAATTGAAAGACTTGTTGGAGAAAGGTTTCATAAGGCGTAGTATCTCACATTAGGGTGCTCCTATCCTATTCGTGCGTAAGAAAGATAGGTCTTTAAGGATGTGCATAAACTATCGACAGGTGAACAACGTTACCATAAAGAATAAGTATCCTCTTCGTAGAATAGATTATCTCTTTGACCAGCTTCAGGGTGCTACTTGTTTCTCCAAGATATACCTCACATCGGGTTATCATCAGTTGAAAGTGAGGGAAAGTGATATCCCTAAGACACCTTTAGGGCACGGTATGGCCATTTTGAGTTCTTGGTCATGTCCTTCGGGTTGACAAATGCACCTGCAGCTTTCATGGATTTGATGAACAGGGTGTTCAGGCTGTATCATGATATGTTCGTGATCGTGTTTATTGATGACATTTTGGTATATTCGAGGAATGAAGAGGAGCACGCTAATCACCTTAGAGTGGTTTTGCAAACACTCAAAAATCATGAGTTGTATGCGAGATTCTTCAAGTGTGAGTTTTGGCTCAAGTCAGTGGATTTCTTAGGCCATGTTGTTTCAGGAGATGGTATTAGGGTGGATAACCAGAAGATTGAGGTAGTTAAGAACTGACCAAGACCAACTTGTCCGACGAAAATAAAAAGTTTCTTGGGTTTGGCCGAGTACTATCGCAGATTTGTGGAGGGTTTCTCTTCTATGTCAGCCCCGTTGACAAAGTTGACTCAGAAGAAGGCCAAGTTTTTGGGATCTAAGGTATGTGAGAAAAGTTTTCAAGAGTTGAAGACTAGATTGACTACAACACCAGTGTTGACCTTGCTGGACGGGACGGGTGACTTCGTGATATACTATGATGCATCCAGAGTGGGATTGGGTTGTGTACTCATGCAGAGGGGGAAGGTCATAGCTTACGCTTCCAGACAGCTTAAAGTTCATGAGAAGAATTATCAGACTCATGACCTTGAGTTGGTAGCAGTAATGTTCGCATTTAAAATCTAGAGTCACTATTTGTATAGGGTGCATATGGACGTGTTCACTAACCAAAAAAGCTTGCAGTACGTGTTCAGCCAAAAAGAGCTCAACCTGCAATAGAAGAGATGGCTGGAGTTGCTCAAGGATTACGACATGAGCATTCTCTACCACCCAGGTAAGGCTAACATTGTTGTTGATGCTCTTAGCAGGATGTCCATGGGTAGCACTGCCCATGTGGAGGAGGGGAAGAGAGATTTAGCCAAGGAAGTACATAGATTGGCTCGATTGGAAGTGCAACTTGAGGAGAATGACGATGGCGGGGTCAATGTTCAGAATGGGTCTGCTTCGTCCTTAGTGTCAGAGGTGAAAGAAAAGAAAGACCAAGACCCTGTCTTTTTTTAATTGAAAGAAGCGGTTCACAAGCAGAAGGTGATGGTTTTCTCCGAAGGGGGAGATGGGGTATTGAGATATCAAGGGAGACTGTGTGTACCTGATGTTGATGGTGTTCAAGATAGAATCGTAGCCGAGGCTCATAGCACAAGATATTCTATCCATCCTGGCTCCACCAAGATGTACCACGACTTGAGGGAAGTCTATTGGTGGAATGGGATGAAGAAAGACATTGCTAGATTTGTTTCCAAGTGTCCCAATTGTCAACAGGTTAAGGTAGAAATTAGAAACCATGTGGGTTAGCTTAGAACTTTGAAATTCCGGAGTGGAAATGGGAGGTGATCAACATGGATTTCATTACTGGCTTACCAAGATCTAGAAAACAGCATGATTCGATATGGGTGATTGTTGACAGAATGACTAAATCAACCCACTTCTTGGAAGTCAAGACAACTTACACTGTTGAGGAGTATGCCTGACTGTATATTCGTAAGATTGTGAGGTTGCATGGGGTTCCCTTGTCCATTATCTCGGACAGAGGAGCTCAATTCACCTCTCAATTTTGGAGATCTTTCCAGAAGGGACTGGGTATACGAAGGTGAATTTGAGCACCACTTTTCACCCTCAGACAGATGGGCAGGCAAAGCGCACTATTTAGATTTTGGAGGATATGTTGAGAGTCTGTGTTATTGAATTTAAAGGAAATTGGGATGACCAATTTACCACCAATTGAGTTCGCATACAATAATAGTTATCACGCCAGCATTCAGATGGCCCCATATAAGGTATTATATGTGAGGAGATGTAGATCTCCGATTGGCTGGTTCGAGGTAGGTGAAGCTGAGTTGATTGGGCCTGATGTGGTACACCAGTCTATGGAGAAGGTGAAGGTCATCCGGGAAAGGTTGAAGACAGCCCAGAGTCGCCAGAAGTCATATTCGGACGTGAGAAGAAGAGACTTGGAGTTTGAGGTAGACGATTGGGTGTACTTGAAGGTGTCACCCATGAAGGGTGTCATGAG
>JAPFFP010043759.1:0-14301 GCA_026153255.1 Solanum medicagineum
ACCCATATTGCAAAATTTTATAGGTTGTTCAAATCCCACTATGGTGCCTACCTACAAGTGATAAGTGAAAAGCTTCATGTATGCTCATCATTTGTACATCAGGGACACAGCGATGGATAATTCCGTCAGCACACACATGGAATAAGTACGGATCATCCCAAAAGAATTTCCTCACATCATGCATAAATTTCTATCTTTGATGCATGTTCAAGTTAGGAGGTACAATGTCACTCACCAGATAATTTGCATAATTTGCGAACCAAGGTATAAGACCATGTGATGCTGCCAACACTCTTTCTTCAGGGAAGGAGTCATTAATCTCAAGAACATCATCAAACCGTGTCGTTGTCCCATCCTCTAATCTAGATAGGTGATTGGTAACTTGGTTTTCTGACCCTTTTCTGTCAATAACATCGAAGTTGAACTCTTGTAACAGAGGTACCCATCTTATCAGTCTTGAAAAAGGATATCAAATACTTCAATGTTGAGTGGTCCATATGCACAATCACATTGTCTCCCAATAAATACGATCGGAACTTTTCGAATGTGACGATATAATTGTTCTGAGCTGTGTTTAGGGCTTTGCTGGCATAGTATATAGGATGTAAGACTTTCTCTTTACACTGTCGCAAAAACACACCTAATCCAACCCCGCTGGCATCACACATTATTTCAAATGACTTGGACCAATCAGGAGCTACAATAATTGGTGTTGAGGTCAACCTCTTTTTCAATTTTTGAAAGGCTTACATCCTATCATCGAACATAAACTTGGCATCCTTCTCCAACAATTTACATAATAGGTGTCAGATTTTGGAGAAGTCTTTTATGAACTGTCTGTAAAACCCTGCATGTCCCAAGAAACTTCCAACACCCTTTACTAAATGGGTGGTGGGAGCTTCTCAATAACCTCAATCTTAGCTCTGTCGACCTCAATGACTTTACCCGAAATTCTATGGCCCAACACAATACTTTCCTTAACCATAAAATAACATTTCTCCCAATTTACTGCCAAGTGACTATTCACACATCTTTACAGAGCATCATGCAAGTTTGCCAAGCAATCCTCAAATGAGTGACCAACCACACTGAAATCATCCATGAATACCTCAATAGTGCTTTCCACCATATCCAAGAAAATAGACATCATGCACCTTTGAAATATAGCTAGGGCATTACATAATCCGAATGACATCCTTTTAAATGCGAATGTACTATATGGGCATGTGAAAGTGGTTTTCTCCTGATCTTATGGAGCAATAATGATTTGGTTATAGCCAGAATACCTATCAACGAAACAGAACCATCCTTTTTCTGCAAGTCTATCGAGCATCTAATCCATAAATGACATAAGAAAGTGATCCTTCTCTGTTAATGCATTTAGCTTTCTGCAGTCTATACATACCCTCCATCTGGTTACTGGCATCATAGGAATAAATTCATTTTAAGCATTGGGCACCACTGTGATACGCCCATTTTTGGAACACACTGTACTGGATTCACCCATTCACTGTCGGAGATTGGGTAGATTACTCTTGCATCTAACCACTTGATGATTTCCTTACGAACCACCTCTTGCATAGGAGGGTGCAAACACCTTTGATGCTCGATGCTAGGCTTATAGTCTTTAACTAACTGGATTTTGTGAGTACATATCCCTGGAGAAATACCAATATATCTGCAATAGTCCACCCAATAGCCTTTTTAAAATACTTGAGTATAGTCACAAGGGCATCTGCTTGCCCCTCACTCAAGTCTACATCTACGATGACCGGTAATGTCTTGTTCTCTCATAAGAATGCACACTTTAAATGCGATGGAAGTGCTTTCAATTCCAGCTCTGGTGATATCTCTATAGAAGGTTTTATGGGTGGCATCTCCCGGTTCTTCAAGTCTAGCTCCAACTTGGTTTGACGTCTAGGGCCGAATAAGAACCCAAGAGCATTTACTGCCTCCTCATAATCTGGGATACTATCACTATCAAAGTTCATCAAAATTGCCTCCAAAGTGTCAACTCCTAGTTGTAGCTCAGCAGGTACTTCTGACTCATCATCATCATCAACAGTTTCAATCACCGAAACTACCCTCAGATTACAGTTCTTCCTTTCTTGTTGACAAACATGAAACACGACCTTTTCTTCCCCAACTCTGAATGTGAGTAGCCCTTTTTCCATATCAACTAGAGTGTGACCTATAGCTAAGAAAGTCCTTCCCAAAATAACTAGAACTGCAAAATCAACCTCATAGTCAATTATAACAAAATTTGTGGGAAATATAAATTTATCTACCTTCACCAACACATCATAAAGCACTGTTATAGGCTTCTTGGCTGTTCTATCTGCCATTAGTAACCACATTTTGGTAGGAGTAGGAGTTCCCAAGCTGAGTTTCTTGAACATGGCAAGCGGCATCAAGTTGATGCTAACACCTAAATCATAAAGTGCTTTAGCAAATTCTACCTCCCCAATAGTGCATGGCATAGTGAAAGCACTTAGGTTTTCATGCTTTTGGACCAATGACTTGGTAGTGATGGCACTACAATGTTGAAGATCATGTGAGAAAGCTTAACTCACCATTCGCTTCTTTGTGACCAAATCCTTTATAGACCTTGCATAACCTATCATCTTCTCTAAGGCTTCAATCAAAGGGATGTTCACCGATAGTTTCTTGAGTATTGATAGGATGTGCTCAAGCTTGCCTTTCTCCTCCCTCTTCTTAATTCATTGATGAAAAGGGGGAGAAGGTCTCGGGAAGGTCTTATACTTCCTCAGTCTCTCACCCTCTTCAACTACCCCATTCTTCACATCATTATCTCTCTCGGTTACACCTTTTCTCATTCTTTCTTTCTCATGCACATGTTCCACTTCGGCTAGCATGGACGGTTAAATGATGCTTTTACCTGCCCTAATTGTAATTGCCATGCAATGTCCCTCATTCTTGGAGTTTTGAACCATATTGCTCGATAAGTACCCTTTTGGCATTGATTCAATTGGACCCCACTTGACCAAATTGCTGTTCCAAGTGTTTGATCGCCACCGAGTGAGACTCAATCTTTTGGTTAATACTTGAGATATCTGATTTTATTACCTTCAAAGTCTCATCTTGGTGATCATCCTTCTTCAACAACTTGATAAATATTTCCTCAATCCTTGAATTGCTATAATTGGCTTCTGATTGTGAGGAGGCACATAACGACCATTTCTATACCCATCTCTTATGTCCCACTCGGCTTCTAGCACCTTATTTCTCTCAAAATAACAACCACAATTATCTCTATATGCAACCTCTTGGTTGTAGTTCTGACCTTGATTTTCAGAAATTTGATGCTAATATTCTGGATTAGACCCTTGGCATTGTTTCGAAAACCCACTGCTTGATCTTTAACAAAGCAAGAATCTTCATCATAATATGACTCACCATACATGGACACTCTTGGAGGTTGGTGGATGACCGCATGAACACTTTCTTGAGTTTATTTCACCACCAAGTCCACGCTAGTACGAAGTTGAGAAAGTTGTTGCATGATCTCATCATTGATTTTTGCTTGATCTGAACTAATAGGCACCCCAAAAGAGCTTTTTGTAGTAGCTCTCTCCATTTGGCCCTATAGTCTATTGGTTTTCACTACTTGCTCCATCCTTTCTGCTATCCTTGTGAACGGTTTGTCTAAGAACATGCCTCCTATGATTGTATCGGCACACACTTGGCTATTCTCATCAAGAGCCTAATAGAAAATTTTCACTAAGGCATTATCCACACTCTTATGGTTCGGAAACCATTCTCAAACACTTGGTGAATCTCTCTCACGTTGTACTAATAGAATCACCCGGTAATTGCTCAAAGTTATTAATTTGGTCCTTGGGTTTGAGCTTTTTGGACCTTGAAAAATATCCCTCTAAGAAGGCTCTTTGCAATTCTACCCAACTGGTGACTAAGCTCTGTGTGAGTTCAGACAATATATTAGTGCACTTCCCGTAAGAGATAAAGGTAACACTCCTAACCTAACAACATCCATAGAGAGATTCTGTGTACCCATGACACTTTTACACACAAATGGAACATTATGAAGATGACTATGACAATCCTCAGTAGGTAACCCTACAAATAAACCATGGTTCTAAAGCATTTGGAGTAATCCACTTGACACTGTGAACTTAGTATCTGCCAGTAGTGGTGGCAATACTATAGAACTTATAACATCCATGGACATAGGGTTCAAACAAAATTGATTCAAACCATATGCATTCTCATTGAAATCCCTAGTGTGTGGCCTATTTTCTCTTGGTGGTGGATTCTCCTCTCTACCCACATCATCATCATGTCGATCCATGGTTTCATCAACTGCAATATCCACGTTTGCTTGTCCATTCTCCTTACAACACAATGGATCTCAAGATTAATTGGAGCTAAGGGTTTACCTTGGCTCCTTGTGTTGGCAATGTACCTAGTATACCCTGCAAAAGATATGAAACAATAAAAACAAAAACAAAAGTAAAATACAAGGGAATTAAGCAATCAACCATTAAATTAACTATTAGTGAAATCAAGTCAAAACCTCATTGTATTCCCCAGCAACGACGCCATTAATTTTGGTCACGCTCAAATAGTACCTCTCACTTTGAGGATAAAGCAATCGTTGTCAAATATAAAACCTAACCATAGGTTAGGGTCAAATCCCAAGGGAATATCGGGTTTTGCCGCATTGATTCACCAACAATCATTTCAAGCAAAAATTAACTCTATCCTCAATCAAGGGGAGGGGGGTTTGAATTGATTTATGAGAAACTAATACTATATAAACAAAGCAAGGAGACAATCAAATGGGAGAGAAACTTGGGAAATTATGTTCCCCATGATTCACTAACTCAAATACCCTGGATAACACAACCTAAATTAGGACATTGCATGCAGGACGGTAACTTAGGTTCTTCCAACCCTTGGGCAAAGGTGAAGGTCAAATTTCACTATGGCACTTGGCCGGCTACCATAGTGTGCCAACTAACCGTTACCTATTATCTTAGTCAACATCTCAATGGTCGGGTTTGGTTGATTTGAAGAGAATACATCAATCAAATTTTTTCACCCATTTTCTTTTCCTATTCATCACTACCTTGATCGGGATTATGACACTAGGCAGGGTTTAATGTTGGCTACTATTAAAAAACAAGAAAAATGAAGGAAAATGGATAATACATGCAAATACCCAACTCAAAAAGTGCAAATAATCCGGCTTATAAGCTAGCTACTCGTGGTTCCCACAACACCCAAGTTGTGGTGGTTTAGCTACTCATGACTTAGGCAAGAAAATAAACAATGAATGAAACACACATAGTTGAGAAATTACCCAAGAATAATAAAGAACAAGGAAACCCTTCTTAAAATCACAAAGTTGAATGATGAAATTAATTTACAAGTGATTCCAAATCTCCAAATTAAAACCCTAGTTTAAAACCCTACAATATTATAAGAACTAAGCGTTTCTCTATCTAAAAATCTATGGAATAATCTCTTCTTTTTCTGAAAATTCTAACATATAATATTTATAAAAAGGACCTTAAAATAATTAGAAAATTTAGGTCAGCAGCTGTTAAGACTCATAGCTATGGCTCGTAGAGTGACGTTCAAGCTGTGATCGGGCTTTCATAGTCAGCACTTGGCATTCTGGACTTCACTGCTACAATCCACCTCTACTATTCATAGTTTGGTAAACGTGAAACCCTCCTTTCTTAGTCATTTTTTCAACTTTAAAACTCTCAAATACCCTCTTAAATCCTCTCCAAGACATCATTCAATACCCCATTAAAATTCAAGAATCTCAACCAACCTTGAAATTCAAGAACCCTATCCAATCTTCAAGTCTTCCTCACGTTTTCTTCAAGAAAGTCTGAAGTTTGGGTATGTGAGTCTTCATCCATAAGTCCTTTCATCCTTGGAGCCCAACCAACTCTTTTATGAAAATTTCATGATTTCAAAGCAAGATTCTTCATGGGTACTTCCTATTATGCATTATATATAAAGTTATGTTGATTTTATCAAGTATTGATTGATTATGCATGAATACCTATTGAAAGCTTATTCCATGAGTTGATTTGTATCTATTGAAGTTATGCATGATATTAACTATGGAAACTATGTAATATTGTGAATTTTGATGGATTTCATGACACCCAAGAATAAGGGCTTTACTACAATGTTGGGGGGTTGAATTGCAAGACTCAAAAATGATTTGATTTTACTATTTATTGTCTATATTCTTAAATTGCATGATTTTGAGCATGTGTCCATATATCCACGATGTTTGATTAAATCACATTACAAGAATTTTTATGTTGATGAAAGATTATTGCGTGATTGAAAGACAAGCATGATATGATAAGTTGTGCGCTTCCAAACATGTATTAAACTCATGAAAAGTTTCTAATATATACAAGAATTATGTTGAGCCCTTATACTATATTCCTACCCTTTTGTGAGTGAATAATGTATATATGAGGAGGCAAGCATGATATCTATTTACCCTTATGTACAAACTAAAGCTCATTAGTAGGGGTCAAGCATGTTACAATCTCTACTCTTATGTGAAATGCAATACCTACTAGAAGGGGTCAAGTCTATACATTATTTTTATCCTCTAGTATAAGGTATATGCCCATGTAGGGGTCAAGAGTGTGAATGAACTACTCATGCCATGTTATAATGTCTTTATAAGTTATTCATGTTATGATTAAACTTATGATTATTTCAAGTATTCTGTGGGATTAGACTTAGCACCGACTGAGGCTTAAGGAGGGAGGTCGACTCAAGGGGTCCTTATATAAAGTCTTGGTCTCTTAACTATGTCCCACTATAGGTTTATATTATTTCCCTAAATGGACTTTACTAGTGGATCCATCTTGGACAAGTTACCCACTATGTGGGGTCAAGTATTGTTTGCCTTGGCAAGTAGACCAAACCTTCTCCGGTGGGGCGACATGCATCGGGATTCCAAGTAGTAGCTCGCTTCGTATTATATATCAGTTAAGGTCTCCTCCCACATATGTATGCTATGTTATGCAAGTTGATGATCTACATGCATGTTTTAACTCAAGCATTGATCATACATGTCATATCGAGATTATATCTATTGATTATGATTATGCATCTTGAATATTATGGCTTATATCGTTGTTGCATTGCACCCGGCATACTTAGTACATTCCAAGTACTAGTGCATACTCTATGCCTATATGATATCACCATGCAAGGACCGAAGCTCCTATTGATCCTTCTCCATGTGGCTAGACGGATTCTTGAAGGCTATTATTTGTGAGTCCTCCACTCCACGGACGACTTCCACTTTACTTACATGCTTTTGTTAAGCCTTGTCTTATATTTTGGATAATAATGTTTGAGGGTTAGCCCGAGAAATGTCTTGGCCCGCACTCCATCTAAAACAGTGGTGATGTTGGATATGTATTTCATGTATTAAGCCTGACTCCTATTTTATCTACGTTATTATGAAAGAATTCCTTAGTCCCTTATTTCCCTCTATGCTCTTTTATGTCAATGATGAGATGGAATTCCCAAGTCCTACTTCCCTTAAACCCTTTTATTACTTGTCGTTGTCTTCTTTTGCTTCTGCAACTAAGGATGTGTAAATGATATGCTAAGAGGCTTGTTTGGGGTCCATTCGGGTTCCCCATTCGCCATGTCACATTCAATTCCTAGGATTGGGTCGTGACAGTTACCCCACACTTGGAAACTTTTCCCCTTCCTAATGTTCTATGTTTAAGAATTGAACCTACGGGCCATAGGTCATCTTACCGCCCGTAAGTGGTCCCGTAAGCAGACTCTAGGTCATTTTTCAGGTCAACTTTTCTAAACTTGGGGATCCTATACTGGGGAACATTAGTCCCTGAATGTACATAAAGGCATACTCTAAAGAGTAAACTAGCAACTAATAACCCAGTATGTATGTTAAAACGCAAGTCAAGCATCATTTCTCAAAAGTTTCAGATTTCATACTTTAAACATGTCTTAAAACAGTTCATAAACATCAAAATAAATGCATACATGAGGAACGAAAATTCATGAAACTTGAGGTTTTGGATGAATTCCTTAATACCTTAGGCTTAAGCAGAGTGGAATAGATGTGGATAGCGTTTCATCATGTCTGCTTCCGCTTCCCATGTAGCACCCTCAACTTGTTGGTTTCTCCCAAGTACCTTGACTGATGCAACTTCCTTGTTCCTTAACTTCTTTACTTACTAGTCTAGGATCTCAACCGGTACCTCTTAATAACTCAAATCCTCTTCAATGTTCACATTATGCAAAGGACCTATGGAACTTGGGTCACCTATGAATTTCCTCAACATCAACATGTGGAAAACTAGATGAATCAAGTGCAACTTGTTGGGTAGATCCAACTCATACGCTACCTTTCCCACTCTTCTCACCACCTTGTAGGATCCCACATATCTAGGATTCAATCTCCCTTTCTTATTGAACCGGAGAACACCTTTCATTGGAGAAAAACTTTTAAATAGACCCAATCACCAACTTAGAACTCGAGTTCTGTTCTTCTCACACTGAGTAGGACTTGTGTCAACTTTGAGCTATTTGTAATTTCTCTCTTTATCCTTTTAATTTTCTCCATATCATTCATCACTAAGTCTAGTCCTATTAATTCCACCTCACCGACTTTGAACCACCCGATGGGCAATTGACATTCTCTACCATACAATGCATCGAATGGTACCACCCCAATACTTGCATGAAAGCTATTGTTGTAGGAAAACTCGATAAGTGGTAAATGTTCATCCCAACTTCCCTTGAATTCCAACACACACGCTCTCAACATATCCTCCAACTTCTAAATAGTCCTCTTGGCTTGCCCGTTGATTTGAGGATGAAAAGTCATACTCAAGTTCACCCTAGTGCCAAGTCTTTTTTGAGAGGATTTCTAAAAGTGAGAAGTGAATTAAACTCCACCATGTAATCAACGGACCAAAAATAGCAATCTTTGAATTGATTAGAAGAGAAGTGAATTAAACTCCACCATGTAATGTGATAGACAATGGAATCTTAAGAAACCTCATCAACTCTTGGATGTACAACCGGGCATAGTCCTCAACACTGAATGTAGTCTTGACCAGCAGGAGATTAGCTGACTTCATCATGTAGTCAACTATCACCCATATTGAGTCAAGATGTTTTTCGGTCTTTGGCAACCCAAATACAAAATCCATATTGAGAACTACCCACTTCCAAGTAAGAATATCAACGTATTGGGCTAGGCCACTTAGCCTTTGGTGTTCAACTTTGACCTACTGGCAATTGGCAGATTTAAACACAAATTGAACAATACCTTCTTTATCCCATTCCACTAATAAATCCATTGAATCTACCCACTTCCAAATAAGAATGTCAATGTCTTGGACTAGGCCACCTAGCCTTTGGTGTTCAATTTCGACCTGCTGGCAATTGGCACATTCAGACACAAATTAGTGTCAGGATGAATGGAATATGAAGAGTTATGAGCTTCTTGTATGATCAACTTCTTCAACTCACTATCATTAGGCACACACAACCTGCCTTAATATCGAAGTACACTGTCTCTTCCTTGTGAGAAGACTTCAATTTTTCCATCCTTTACCAAGGTTTTCAGCTCAACCAAGGTGGGATCAAGATCTTGCTTAGCCTTTATCTCATCAATCAAAGAAGGTGTGAACACATGAAGAACTATTGTGCCACCACTTCCAAACACTCTCCATCTTACGCCCAGTCTTGCCAACCTATGAACATCTTTGGTCAACTCTATTTTTCCCTCATCTTCTATATGGGACACACTACCCATGGAACTTCTACTAAGGGAATAAACTATCACATTTGCCTTTTTGGGAATGTACTTCACACTCATATCATAATCCTTGATTAGCTCTAACCACCTATGTTGCCTCGAGTTGTGATCCTTCTGGGTGAACACATGTTAGAGAGTCTTGTGGTCTGCGAAAAAATTCGTATGAACTCCACATAAGTAATGTCACAAAATCTTTAAGGCAAACACCACCGCCATAAGCTCAAGATCATGGAGTTGGGTAATTCTTTTCATGCACTTTAAACTTCCTTGAAGCATAAGCGATCACTTTACCATTTTGCATTAGCACACAACCCAACCCAATCCTTGATGCATCATAATAGACGATGAACCCATCATTTCATTTTGGTAATGTCAATATGGGGGCTGAAGTCAACCGATCCTTTAAAATATGGTAACTCCTCTCATATTCATCCATCCACACAAACTTAGCCTTCTTTTGAGTTACTTTGGTGAGTGAAGATAAAATAGTGGAGAAGTATTGCTCAAACCATCTATAGTAACTGGCTAAACCTAAGTAACGCCTTATGCCAGTAGGATTTAATGACCTTGGACAGTTTCTTACCACTTATATCTTTTTAGGATAAACTTTGATGCCCTTTCTAGATACCACATGCCTAAGAAAGGAAACCTCATCTAGCCAAAACACGCACTTGTCAAATTTTGCATAGAACTTATGCTCCCTCAGGGTGAAATACTATCTTCAAGTTCTCCATGTGCTCTTTCTCACCGCAAGAATATATAAGAATATCATCAATAAATAATATAATGAACATGTTGAGGTAAGGCTAGAACACCCTGTTCATGTGGTCCATAAATATCCTTGGTCTATTTATGAGGCCAAATGACATCACCATAAACTCAAAATGTCCATACCTTGTCCGGAAAGGCATCATAGGGATGTCACTTTCTCTCACCCTCAATTAGTGATAACCGAATCTCAAATCAATTATAGAGAAAGGAGTAGCCTCTTGTCGTTGATCAAATAAATCATCTATACTCTGAGAGGATACATATTCTTGATGGTAACCTTATTGAGTTATCGGTAGTCAATGAACATGCGGAGTGACCCATCCTTCTTCTTTACAAATATCACTAGGGCACCCCATAGGGACCGACTAGGTCTAATGAAGCCCTTCTCCAATATATGCTTTAATTATGTGGGAGCCATTCTATAAGAAGGGATTGAGAATGGCTGAATATCGGGTAAGAGGTCTATACCAAATCCTATCTCTCTTTTGGGAAGGATTCCTGGTAACTCATCTGGGAAGACATCATGGAATTCACTTAGAATAGGGATTGACTCAAGAGAAGGAACTTTGGAAGTGACATCTTTGACCATCACGAAGTGGTAGATGCACCCCTTGTAAATCATTTTCCGAGCCTTTACAAAAGAAATGAATCGACTCCTATGTGAAGATTTTCTACCCTCCCATTCAAGAACTGCCTCATTCGGGAATTGAAATTTAACCCTACGGGTTCTACAATCAATGGAGGCATAAGAAGCATGCAACCAATCCATCCCCAGAATCACATCAAAGTCTACCATGGAGAGCTCAACTAAGTCATATGGAATCGCTTTAGGCAAGATAGATATCGGACAACCTCTACAAACTCTTCGGGCTATGATAGACTCTCCTCTGAGGTTACTCACCTCACAGGGCTTATGGAGGACTTCAGGAATGCATGAAACTTATATGCAAAGAATGGGATTGCAAAAGACAAATTTGCTCCCAGATGTAAAAGTGCATATGCATTACAATAAAAAAACTCTTAACATACTGATACCTATATGTGGAGCCCCTTCGACCTCTTGGCGATCATAATGAGCATAGAACTGATTGGTCCTTTAGGCACCTTTACTTGAGCCTCTACTCCTTTAATCCTTAGCATTGTGGCCAAGCTTCCCACAAGTGAAGCAAGCATTTGATCCGGCTAAGCACTCTCCTTTGCGAGGCCTCCCGTACTTAGGGTAATTGGGACTTTGGGTTTTGGAAGCCAACCCTTTGTCCTTCCGGGGAGGAGGAATATTTATGGATCCTAGTCAACTTTGCCTTTGGCCACCTTAGAATTTGTGACCACCTCCCCATTGGTGAGAGTAGTTCTTACCACCCACACGAGCCCTTTTAGGCTCACTGGAGCTTCTCTTCCTCAATCTGCTCCGCATAAGTCATAAAGCAGGAAATATCTATCTCTTTAATCAACATGTCCATCTTACACTCCTTAGGGACTAACTCATAAACACTCAAAATGAATTTCCTCATGCGAGCTCTCGGATCCGCGACCATAAATGGAGCATAATTTGACAATTTGGTAAATTTGAGGGCATACTCCCTCGCGCTCATGCTCCCTTACTTAAATTGATGAACCCTTGACCTTCGCCTCCCTAAGCTTGATGCGGAAAAATCGATCCAAGAAGTCATATTTGAATTCCTCCCAACCAACAGGACCTGCTCCTTGGCCTTTCTCATCGGCCTATTGCTCGAACCAAATCTTAGCCACTCCTTTAAGTTGGTAGGCCACCAACTCAGCTTTCTCTTCATATAGAATGCCCATCACTACCACAACCCAATAAGCTTTCTCAATAAACTCAAAAGGGTCCTTAATTTGTTATCTGGGACTTCCGAATGTGATTTTACCATCCTAGGCTTTTCATTAAAAGTTGCGCATAAAGAAGTGGCATACTCACTTTATTCTACGAATCTCTATCTAAAATTTCAACCACATCATTACATCCAGAACATCGAAATATTGCGTAGCTCATTTGTGAAACTTAAAGTTCAAACTAGCCCAAAATGATAAAAAAGCGATTGAAGGATTAATGGAAAAGGGGGAGACATGTGGCCAAATCTGGGGGGTGTTGCCACGTGGCACGATCAGGCACTTCTATGTGGAATATATATATGTATACATATATATATAAGGACATTTTCTAGCAAATTATACAAATATATTTCCTCCTACTTTGCACCACAATTCTGAGCTCATGTTTCATCCGATTTGTGTGATTCAAAAGGCTACGTGACTCAATATTTTGCAAGGAACATCGTGGTGAAATGGAATTAGGAATTTGACACGTATTTTGAGTCATATATCTTCTCTTTTGTTGATGATATATCGATAATGAGTGAAAACTTGACATTGCAATATCTTAGTCATTTCTCAATGGAATTAAGTGAAATTTATATCAAGATTATTCTACGTTTCAAGAGAAACGTTGTGGTATACTGGGTGTTTACTGATTTTGTCCCATTTTTGAGAATTTTGATCGAGAAAGTTTTAAAAAGAATATTTTCCCGATAAAGTTTTTAACTTTGTTTCTGGGCCTTTTCTCGGTCTCCAAGGATCCATTTTGCACCAAATTTCTAGCTATGTGCTCAGGGTGATGTTGGGATTATTTTACAGGGATTGGTTTCCTATTTCAAGTGTGGACCCTAATTTTTCTCATTTTAGTCATAATTGATGTAATTTCACTAGTTTATTGAGATTTTACAGTCAGATCAGTTGTAATGATCTTGTGACTTATGTTTTGATAGTTGCACAGCATTGGTAAGCGATTTAGAGGGAAAACATTGGTAGGAATAATCATAGTAAGATACCTCGGATGACAGCTAGTCTATGTGTCACGACCCAAACCTAGGGCCTAGGCGTAACATGGCGAATAGAAACCCGAAGGGACCCCAAACAAGCCTCTTAGCATATTATTTATACATCCTTGGTCACGGAAGCAATTAAAACAACAACAAGAGAGTACAAATAAGGATGGGACTAAGAGAAGTCTTTAATAGCATAAATCATAGAAGAGTGAAAGCTCAAGATTAGTTACATCACTTGTACGACAACACCTCTAACATAGATAGGGCGAGGGCCAAGACACACTCCGGGCTCATCCTCATAGTACCAAAGTTCAACATAAGGAAATAATATAAGCAAGAAATGTATAGCTAGTATCCCCGAACTTGAGGACTCACCAAAGCTTTTCTTCAAGATGTCCAAAAACTAACCACGTGGAAGATGATCGTGAGGAGCTCCGGTTCCTACATGGTAACATCATATAGGCATATAGTATGCATTAGTACGTTTGAATGTACTAAGTATGTGCGATCCAATGCAACAAGAGATAGGTAAAATAGTCAAAATGCATAAACATAGGCAATGGATAGTATAATAACAATATGGAATGCATGATCAATGCTTGAGGGAAAACATGCTCGTATAGAACATATTACATGTGTATGAAGAGACCATTATCATAGACCAAGCAAGCTAGTACTTAGAATCCAAGGCATGTCAACCCTTTGGAAGGTAATTAACGTATATACCCCTCAACTGGAGATGGGCATGTCACCCCTCATCATAGTGGTCAAGGTATATACCCCTCAACATAGTAGATGGGCATGTCACCCTCCATCAAAGTGGCCAAGGTATATACCCCTCAACATGGT